>LT649712.1:0-15366 GCA_900128395.1 Stramenopiles sp. TOSAG23-2
TTTTAGTCATTTCTGTAAATTAATAATTTATTTAAGTACAAATTTTAATGTATAAATTTGATGCCAGAAATTCTGCTATCCCTAATTTCTGAAAACGTGAAATGTCAAAATTATTTTGCCAATTGATAGGAAAAATAGTATACTAGTGGAGCCTAAGTTTAAAAAGGTATTTTCAATGTTTTTCCTTTGTTTTCATGTAATGAAATGAAAAATCCATTGTCACAACAATGAAATTCAAGAATTTAGTTCAAAAATGTTGATTTTAATGAAATTTGATTGAAAATATGCGTAATCATGTCCTCCCACAATGGTAATCAGATGCTATGAAACCCAAAAACCCTGCTATCCATCAAAATCAACACAAATTGATGATGAATCAATACACATCCACAGAAAATTAAAAAAAAAACAAAAACATTTTTGAAAAAACAAAACTATATGTTAGAAATAGAAGAACATGTACAAATAAAGTAACATCAACAACAAGCAATAAGATGGAAAGTAAAACTACAATTAATTTAGAAGATATATTGCCACCAAGTGCATATGAAAAATATTCAGATTTAGTCACGGCATTAAGGCGTGGTGCACTAAATGGTAGTTATAATGTTGCACGACAAACTGTTGTATTATTACGTAAAGTTATTGGACAAACAAGATGGGAAAATGGTGCCAACTTGATTGATATCATACGTGCAATAGGGCGCGGACTTGTATCCGCACAGCCAGTAGAATTAGCGTTAGGTAACATTACAAGACGTATTTTATATATTGTGCGCCATGAATATAAAAATATCATACAGGAAGAGGAAGAAGAAGAAGAAAGAAAAAATAATAATAATAATAATTCATCTACACCAAGAAAAGCAACATCAAAGTTATCAATTAATACCACATCACCAATAGTTGATAATAATTATAGTACATCGACTAGCGAATCTTTAAATAACATTTTAAACAAAAATACAGAGACAGATTATACACGAAATTTAGCAGATTTAAGACGAAATGTAATTGAAGGAGTTATAGAATTGATGAATGAGTTAGATAATTTATATGGACCTATAGCTGAACAAGCGCAAAGACATATCCATTCAGGGGAAATTATTTTTACAATTGGCCGTAGTCGTACTGTATCACATTTTTTAAAAGCAGCAAATTCAAAGAAAAATTTATCATTTGAAGTCTTAGTTGCAGAAGCTGCACCATCGATGGGTGGCCATATAATGGCAAAAACATTAACAGAAGCTGAAATACCAACTACGGTTATTAATGATAGTGCAATATTTGCAATGATGGTACGTGTAAATAAAGTAATTATCCCATGTCATGCAGTAATGGCAAATGGTGGTTTAATAGCAAATGCAGGTACACATGCTGTATGTATTGCGGCTAAATTATATGAAGTTCCAGTCGTATGTGTTACTGGTTTATATAAATTATCTCCATTATATCCATATGACCAAGATACATTTAATGTTCAATTATCACCAAGTGGTATTTTACCATTTGAAGATGCAGATACTGCTGATAAAGTAAATGTTGCAAATCCAAGGTTTGATTACATACCACCTGAATTAGTAAATTTATATGTAACTAATTTTAGTGTAGTACCAAGTTTACGAAGTGGTAGCCACCAACCATCGTATATTTATCGTTTATTAAATGAATATTATTGCCCAGAAGATTATGCATTGTGAGGGAACGAGGTGGAGTGGGAGATATTAAGAGAGTGTTGCATTAGGTGCGTGTGTTGTATTTTTAATAGAAAAAAAAGTGTTTTGTACACATGTTTAAGATTGTTATACTTATAAGTAGAATTAGAATAAGACTATTAATAAATACATTTGACACCTATATCTCTAAAAATAAAATTGATTTTATAGATTTTTACAACAATACCTATCTCCCCTCCCATCCCACCCAGACCCAGGGCTCTCTCTCTCAGCAAATTTCACTTCACTTGTTCAACTCAGCATCTTTAGTTTTGGCATCTTCCAACTTTTTCTTTGGAATAGACGCCCCACCTTCAAGCTCCTTCAACTTGGCTCTTAATGCAAAAATTTCTGCAGTTGCAGCCTCCTCTGCTTCCTCATCATCATCATCAAACGCCTGTTCTTGTCTAGCCTGCGCCTCCACAATTAGTGCATTCAATTCATCAATTTTAGCCTGATCAACAGTCGGTTTCGCTTTGTGTTCTATCTCTTTCTGCAACTTTTTGATCTGAACTTTAATGGCCTTTGCGTTAGCTCTCGCTTCTGTCATTTCATCTTCAGTACCACTTTTACCCACATCTTTTATCTCTTGTTTTGCTACTTTCAAATCTTCTTTCAACTTTGCCAATTTTTCGTCATCACTCATTAGCATTTCTGCATTTTTTTTTGGTGATATAAATTTATTTGTGGTGTCACTATTTGTCTCTTCCGTTCCCAATGGGAGACCAACATTATATTTCTCCGCCATTATTTGATTGATATTTAGTCTCAATTTATATAACTTACTATATATTTTATCTCACTTAAATACGAAGAATAGAATATATCTATTTGTTTATTTTGTCTTGATTCATTTTTGTTTCAACAATCTATTTTTTATATTGATTGAAGGGGGGTTATACAGAAAATATTCTGGATTTTGTGTTAATGATATTTAGTGCTGTGTCCATACTACTAATATTAATAACCACGGGTAATCCTGGTTACTGGTAGCTTCCAAATCCGAAAGATTTTTTGGGTCCGTTGTATTTTAAAAAAGGAAATCTATTTTTATACTTATTACTATACAGGTATTATATAATATTATTGCTATATACTGGATGATAAAATTTTTCAATTTAAATTTTTCAATTTATTTTATTTTTATAAATACCAGGTACATCACTCAAAAATTCAATAACCCTTTAGCTGTTATATTCACTTATTCAGTTGCGCATCTTTACTCTTTGCATCCTCCAATTTCTTCTTCGGTATCGACCCACCAGTTAGTGCCGAAAGTTCTTTCATTAATTCTTTGATTTCAGCTTCAGCTGCTTCCTCAGCTTCGTCATCATCATCCATCATTGCTTGTGTTTGTCGAGCAGATGCCTCCTCAATTTTAGCCTTCAAGGCATCAACTTTTGCTGTATCTATCGATCCTTCTTTCTCTTTCTCTTCAATTGTTTTCTTTAATGCCTTCCTTTCCTTTTTTAAAGTTTTTACTCGAGTTCTAGCTTCTTCCCTAGCAAACTCATCGCCAGCAGCAGTAGCGGCTTTCAGATCAGTTATTGCTTCCATAATCGATTTTTCAATTTCTGCAAGTTTTTCTTCATCACTCAACGGTATGTCCGTTTCATTAACAGGAACAAAAGTTAGATCAACAGCTTGTATTTCTCCACTTTTTAGGCCAGTAGCAATTCTTTCAAAATATTCTTGGAACATTATATTTTCAATTGTTTTAAATTTTGAAGCAGCCTCTTCTACCGCAATAACATCTCCTTTCCATTTTCCTATCACGCCTTTCAAATATAAAACATCGTTTGGGACACAGTCCAATTCGATGGCATGCGCCAATGCGGCTTCCAGACCTAACAACATATCTCGAAATGGCCTATCTTGCAACACGAGTGTTATTTCAGCTACATAAGCGAAACCAGAACATTTGAATTGGCCAGGAGACCATCCTGCTACCTTTTCCACCGTTGATCTCCAAGCTGCAAGGGCACTCGTATATAGAGTCACATCCTCACCTGCCTTCAATTTTTTCTTATAGATTAGTAATGCTGCATACACTAAAGGAAAATGCATAAAATCTGCATAACCGAAACTGGAGAAGAATGCATATCGAATCGATTTTGTTAAAAAAGTCTTCTCAAGCATGGATTCTGCAGCCTCCCAGTCACCCGTTATGGCTGCTCCATAAATTAGACTCTTTTCTGCCATCATTCTGTATATACTTGACGGATATTTCTCTTTTGCGCTTGGAAATAATTTTGCCATTGAAATAACCTCGTTGTAGCTCGATTTGCTAAGTTCGTAATCATTTTTGACCATTGCTAGTTGCGCATAGCAGCCTTTGTCCATCTGATAATGAAATGCTTTCATGTCCTCTAATGCTTCACTATCTATTTTTATTTTGGACACTTCTTTAAAATAATGAACAAACAATTTAACATTTCCCATTGTATAGTTGGTAGCAGCTAAATACCACAAATTCCAACTCTGGTGCAATGCATACTTAATGTTTCCTTTAATTAATTCAAAAGAGTACGTCAAACGTTCCATACCATCTTGAACACTTTCTGGAGCAATTGCTGTATACCAACCAAATATATAATAAATCGCTTCTGCACGCAGTTGCGGTTTTAACTGTTCACAGCTCGAAAGAATTGTTAAACGCCTATAAATTCTCCTAGCTTGACCCGGATCCGTCTGTGCGATTCTACCGAAGCCGGCCTGCCCCCATGCCGAATGATTGTGGTACCATAATTCGACATTTTTTTGGTTGTACGAAGCAATTAACGAATAGTACCTGAACCAATCAGCATTCATATGAATATCGTCTTCGTTCAACTTGTAGTCCTCCATGACCATACCCTGTATAGTGTATGCCCGATAAAGCGATTGGCCTCCAAGCGTAAAGGCAATCAAAGTTCTTGCCTGATCAGCATAACTTATGTTTCCGTCAACCACTTCACTCGGTATATCATCAAACTCACCATATTTACGTATCATTTTATCAATTGAACCTTGTGTTCTCTTCTGCGGACTGAAAGTTTCATCATCCAAGATTTTACATGCTTGCAGCATCATATAGTCTGCAGCATATCTATCTCCAAATGAAAATTTAGCATAACCTAAAAGTGCGGTCCAATATGCTATACGTTCTTTCCCGACCTGCTTCCCATAAGCAATTGCTTGGCTTAGTGAATTTACACACTCCTTAAACGCTCCTATGTCCAGCGCTTTTATTGCAGCATTTTGCAACATATCACAACCACGGTCAACTTCACCACTTCTTAACCAATGATGCGCAAGAACATCCATTTCATATTTGATTGAAGAATTTTCATACTCTTCTACAATTGCTTTATGTATTTTTCTTCGTTGCGAATCTAACATCAGATTGTAAGCACACTCGGTAATTATTTG
Organism: Stramenopiles sp. TOSAG23-2; assembly: GCA_900128395.1. NCBI lineage: Eukaryota > Stramenopiles sp. TOSAG23-2. The sequence goes on from LT649712.1 coordinate 5,127, forward strand.
ATGAGTAAACTTCATCATTTTACTAACAGATTCACCGGTGACAGCTACAACTAGGCCTCGCGCAGCTAATGTTTCCAATGTTTTTTGTAGGTGTGCTTCATCCTTTGAAGACAAAAACTGTGGAGCGACATTTTGTAAATTTTCTTGACGAAGTTCAAAGCCAAAACATGAGCATATTTTTACTAATACTTTTGCCTCGTCGTCCAGACTATCAATACGCTCATGCACAGTATCCATAATAGAATTCGGAAATTTAATTTCATTAATATCTCCCGTAAAATGAATATTTCCAGCATCATCTTTGTTGACTAAATCTCGTTCTTTCAACCAATTTGTCATGGAAGATAAGTACATAGGAATACCACCAGCTTTTTGATCCATCAAGGCAACAAATTCATCGCTCACTGAAGTTTTTTCAACTTCAATTGTTTTCGCGATTAATTCCCTCATAGCCTCGTTCCCCATTGTACCTAATTCAAGGTAAGTGATTGTGCTATTTTCTTTCAATGACGCTAATATACGCGAAAATTTTATACGATCGTCATCTTCCAACCACTGGTCTTCCAATTTTTCTTCATTGGCTTTTAAGAGTTCATCTGCACCTCCGTCTTTCTGTTGAGATATCATGTTTGGTGGCCGTGTTACGATCATTACAATACTTCTTGTAGATAATTGTGGTAATACCATTTGTAACATAATCCATGATTGTGAATCAATCCAATGAGCATCTTCAAATACAAATATAGTATTTTCCAAAGATTGAAATATTTTCAAACACACCTGAGCTGCACGAGCTTCCAAACGGCCATGCTCAAGCTGAGTACCAGTTTCATCACGCTTTGCTAATGTTGGTAATATAATACCAAGTGCATTGATATCATCTTCTTCCAATTGAAAATTAAATTTTAACGCCAGAACTTCACCATATGAAGGTGAAGTCGATAAATTAGCAGCAGCTGTTAAAATTTGACCAAATGCAAAATATGGAGTTTGTTTTTCAATAGCAGATCCTGTACCCATCAAAAATCGTACATTATCATGTATAGCCTCGCGTTGCAATTGCCATACAATAGCACTTTTACCCATACCTGCTAAACCTTCTAAGATAAATGCACCACCTTTTTGCTCATTCACCATAGCTTTGAGACCAGCTCTTAGTACGGTCATTTCTTTTTCCCGACCGACAAACACAGCTTTGTCCAATTCATCTTGATTTTTATGACGTACCGCACCAGCTTTTCTACCATATGGACATAATGCACGAAATGTACCATCTTTACCTTTAACTTCAATTGGATTCGACATATCATATCCAATATAATTTTGTGTAGCATTATATACACGTTCACTCACTAAAATCTTCCCGACCTCGGCTTTACCCATTAATCTGGCAGCCATATTTGTTTCAGCCCCCATAACTACAAAATCATTTCGCGATGGATGACCACAAATACCAGTAAAACATTGTCCCATCGAAATACCAATTTTACAAGGATTGCCAAGAGATGAACACGCAGAGGAGGCTTCTAAAGCAAATAATACAGATTTCAATGCATCAACCTCTGTAATTCGAGTTATTCCAAAGCATGCGATTAAAGTACAGCCTTTATCTTCAAAAAGAAAATCTCTCATCTGTCCTTCAAATTTTGCTAATACCGATCGTAGAGCAGAATAAACATCATTTAAATGTGCTTGAATCACACCTTTGGAGGTAACAGATTCTTTTGCAAGACTAGGCAGAGATAAAAAAACAATTACTACCCGTCGTTTTTCATTTTCAAATTGTGCATTTCCACCTTTTTCACGAACAATCGGTGGAATGTATGCACTTAGAATTTCAGGACACATTGAAAGTTCTGCGGTATAGGTATCAATCATACTACCACGTTTGGTCATACGTTTCTCCAATTTTTCTGTATCATCCTCATCGACTATGTCACTTGCATTTGTTTCTCTGGTTATATTTGTTCCACCAAAACACTTGACAGTTCCCGCTTTCGCTTTATCTAACAACCCAGCAGCTATTTTAATTGGTCTCCCAGCAATGACAAACCATCTTTGTTTACTTCTTTCAAATTCAGCACGAGACATAGTGCTTTCATCATTTTTTTTCATTCGTTGTCTTGCACTATTTGACCTTGGAGAGGAGCCACGCAATTCTTTCAAGTGGATACGTTGAAGCGTTGCTGTCGCGGATAATCCACCATGTAAGTCAAGATCAGGATTTGTGTCTTTTATAATCTTTAACATCTCTAAAGAACATTCTTTGCCGCGTTCAAAAGCAGCAGTATCGCCTTCATCTTCGGGGTCAGTCGGAAGTGCAGAAAATGTACATATTAAACAATCACCAGCAATCTTAACAACCTCTCCCTCATATCTGTGCGTAACATTAACTAATGCGCTAATGGCTTCAGACATTTGTGTTGCAAATTTTTCAGCACCCAAAGAATCACCATGTTCTTTTGTTAATTTTTCGCCTAAAGCAGTAAATCCAGATATATCAGCTAACAATAAACTTGCTTCCACAAGATCTTTCGACGGTGCGTCGGGCAATTTACCGTTGGCTGCCACTTCGAGTCTAACAGATCTTGGAATTAATCCAGCATGTTTTGGCGATATAAATTTATTTATTGCGTCACTATTCGTCTCTTCCGTTCCCAATGGGAGACCAACATTATATTTCTCCGCCATTATTTACTTAATATTTAGTCTCAATTTATATAACTTACTATATATTTTATCTCACTTAAATACGAAGAATAGAATATATCTATTTGTTTATTTTGTCTTGATTCATTAAACAAATCTATTTTTTATATTGATTGAAGGGGGGTTATACAGAAACTATTCTGGATTTTTTTGTGTTGATGATATTTAGTGCTGTGTCCATACTACTAATATCCAAAAACCACGGGTAATCGCGTCACATCCATCAAAAACTATCACTTAAAGCCGAAAGCACGAAAATGTAAAAGACTTTTTGTGGGTCCGTGTACGCGTATAATTAAAAAAAAAGACTTTTATTTTTATACTTATTACTATACTTAGTAAAATATATAAATTCCTATGTATGCTGGTATATTTGATAAAATTTTTATTAAAAAATTTTCCGAGCCGATGTGCCGATGTCCTGTGTTCCCGAGTTTTTCGGCTACCAGGGGAATAGAAGGCGGTTTTGACCATTCCTAAAAAAAATAGCCGCAAAGTTCGCCGTAAAGTTGGAATTAGCAGTACATAGCATGGGCTCTACTTTACCGAAAAGTCCCAACGCCAAAATCAAACTCATCGAACTTTTTCAGGCAACATCCTTAAACCAGGCCTCAAAATGAAGGAAACGAGCTGGAATTGTCAATATAACTTATGACATACTATTGCACTAATTTCACTAATAGGTACTCATATGACTGTATATAGTATAGTGTGTTAATGCATCAAACTAAAACACAAAAAAAAGAGGGCTCTAATAAAATAATTTCAATAATAAGCAGCATAGTAGCATAGTGCCATAATAAATAAAATGAATAATAATAAATAATAAGCTTCACATAATTAAAAAATAATTACATGTATATTATATGTACAATCAATGAAGGATGCACACGCACCATCTATATCGCCCGCCACGCTTTACAAAACATAAAACACATTTATTAGATACCTGTACATTTATTTATATCGCAACATCTGTTGAATCATCTGTTGAATCATTTCCACTCGTTCTCTTTGACTCGTTATTGTTTTTTTGCCAATTACAAAACATAAAACACATTTATTAGATACCTGTACATTTATTTATATCGCAACATCTGTTGAATCATCTGTTGAATCATTTCCACTCGTTCTCTTTGACTCGTTATTGTTTTTTTGCCAACTGTTGAAAAAATATCAGAGAGGTGAAAAAATTTTATTCGTGAAAAAACACACGCACAGGTTAGGATATACGGTCCTTTCTGCTTCCTTCACCGTCTCGTAGCATTTTTTTGACCATGCCTTGAGATTATTATTAAGGCGGGTTGCAAAATATTTTGTTGTGCGAGAGCCAATTCACGGTTAAGCCATCCCACTCCGGTTTAGGAAACGGGCACGTGCTGGCCCGCTGGTGTGGTCCTCGAGATGACGACAAAAAAAAGAAGAGTTGGACGAAAAACAGCAAAAGGTGCAAAGCAGCAAAAAACGAGGAAGAAGGAAAAGGCAAAAACCAAAACTCCAAACAGCTACAACAGGCACACACCATTGACTTGGAACAAATTAAATACTTCTTTTTTTGTTGATAAAACTTCAAGCACATAGTGATGTATAGTCTATATATCAACTACCACAAATACATATACATGTATTATATATATTAATGACGGATGTATGGATAAACAGATATAACACTTGAACCAACAAGCTGTATATATATATTCTAAATTATTATTAATTTATTTTAAACAAAGATATATACGTATAAAATCATCATGAATTATTACATAGCAAATCTTCTAATAATACTAATAACATTCATATCAACAATTATATATAGTAATAATGCAGAAGAAATTAAAAATATGAATAAAATATATACACCTATTATTGTAAATGATAAAACGAAGAATACCAATTTTCCAACTCAAATACATTTAGCCTATACTGGTATACCAACAGAAATGATGATATCATACAGCACAAATTATTCAACAAACAATACAATTGCTAAAGTAAGATTACATAGCAATCACAATAATGGCAATAATAAAGAATGGACACATACTTTTAATGGAAACTCAAAAATATTCGTAGACGGCGGAGCACGTAAAAACTCTCAATATTTACATAATGTAAAAATCACAGGTTTACAATTAGGAACAACATATGATTATATCGTTGGAGATACGAATAATAACAACAACAATGTTTTTTCCCCAATTCAAACATTTACATCCATGAGATCAAAAGAGAATAAAACAGAAGAAGGAAGACCATGGAGATTTATCTTATTAGCTGATTTAGGATTGGAGAACGATGATACATTAGCAAATATTACAACCGAAGTTACTACAGCAGCAAAAGACGGAAAACCATTTGATAGTGTTTTACATGCTGGTGACCTTGCATACGATTTCCATTCCAAGGAAGGCCAAGTTGGCGATGATTTTATGAATGCTATTCAACCAATTAGTTCCATCATACCATATATGGTATGCCCTGGAAATCATGAAAGTAGATATAATTTCTCTCATTATCGCGCTCGATTTAATATGCCAAACTCCGAAGAAACAGAAAATTTATGGTACAGTTTCGATTTAGGACCTATTCATTTTGTTAGTTATTCCACAGAAAGTTATTTTGATTATGAAAAAGGTAAAGCGTTAAATAGTACATTAAAAAGACAATACGACTGGTTGAAAAATGATTTAATGATAGCCAATAAACCTGAAAATAGAAAATTACGACCATGGATTATTGTTCAAGGTCATAGGCCGTTTTATTGCACCAATACCTTTAATGTAAGTGAAGATGGTTGTGGTCCAGAGCAAGAGACGTCACGACATGGTAGTTACAAACCAAATGCACCTTACGTTTATGCAATTGAGCCATTGATGTTTCAATACGGTGTAGATTTATTTATTGCTGGCCATGTACATGATTATACAAGATATTGGCCAGTTTATAATTTAACAGTACAAAATGGTACCGATGATCCATTGAATCCATATCATAATCCATCTGCAACGACATATTTAACTATTGGTGCAGCTGGAAACCATGAAATGCATCTACACGATCAATGCATTAAAAATCAAGGATGTGTGTATCCAACTGGTACAAGTTATAGTGGCCCACCATCACCATTTGCAGCATGTACAGCTGGAACATCCCCGGAATGCATTGATTTTAATTATGGTAGAATGACTGTTTATAATGATACGCATTTATATTGGAGTCAATATAGCAGTACTCAAAATAAAGTAGTTGATGAAATGTGGCTCATACAAGAACATCATGGTAGTTTTGGCAATGTGAACGTTTAAGAGAGTGTGAGAATTGTAAATATACTGTGTACATATATGAAAAAAAATGCGCTGCTGTAATTATTAAAAATATATAATAAAAACAACACACTTTTCTAGACACACACCCGGATATCAAAATATATTTTTTTTAAAAGAAAAGCATTGTGTCATTAATTATTATAATACGTTCTCACAGCTTACCCATTTGCCTAGATGTATTTTGTTTGTTCACTGTCATTCTGTCGAAAACACATGTACATGTATAAATATAATACAAGGCGCAAAATCATCATCATCGCCGCTAAAAAAATTTATATGTTCTCACAGCTTACCCATTTGCCTAGATGTATTTTGTTTGTTCACTGTCATTCTGTCGAAAACACATGTACATGTATAAATATAATACAAGGCGCAAAATCATCATCATCGCCGCTAAAAAAATTTATATAAAAAGCCATTATTATTATTAATTATAAATATGTGACTTAATAAAAATTTAATAATAAATGTAAATACTACAAACAGAAAATAGAGATATAGACATTTAATATATCAAAGGATATATATAACATATTGTGTGATATTGTAGAAATCAAAAGATAAGTCTTAAGAAGAAGTACAACATAATTAAATAGCCATTTGAATAATAAATGTAAATACTACAAACAGAAAATAGAGATATAGACATTTAATATATCAAAGGATATATATAACATATTGTGTGATATTGTAGAAATCAAAAGATAAGTCTTAAGAAGAAGTACAACATAATTAAATAGCCATTTGTAATTTAACATAATAATAGATATAATAATAAAAAAAAATAAACAATGAAATCATTACATATTATAATAAGAAATTTAACATTTTTTGTATTGTTTCACATATTAATAAATGAAGAAAATAATATAATTAAATATGTAAAATGTAAACAACAAAAACGCATGACTTCTCGTCAAAAATTATTTCATGCTATTAGTTCAGCCAATTATAAAGAAGTGAGAAAACTTGTTAAGAATGATTTAATAGATTTGAATAGTAAAAATGATTATGAAGAGACACCTTTACATATTTCTGCATTATCTAATAAACAAGCAAATGGTAAAATATTGAAATTTTTGTTGAAAGAAGGTGCAGATCCAAATGCACAAACAGAATTTAAATATCAAGGTCATAGCATTCTTGTTCGGAGAACCCCGTTGCATTGGTATGCTCATAGTTGTGATCATATGGGAATACGTATATTACTATTACATGGTGCAGATGAACGAATGAAAACTGAAGAAGGTGATTCATCTATTGCTATTGTTGAAAAAATTATTGAACATGAAAAAGAGATAATACCACCATGTGAATTGAGTTTGAAATATTTAAAAATATCACAAAATCATCGTAGAAAACGCAATAAAATGAAATTAAAACTTGAAGATTTTCCAGAGGCATTGGAGGAGGAAGATGTTAAATCATCATCAACCAATGAAGAGGAAGAAGAAATTGTAAACAATCATGAAAATAATGAAAATAATATTGATGGACAAGAAGCAGCAGAAAATGAAATGAAACGTTTACAAGCATTAATGGCTGAACAATTTAATAATAATAATGAACAAGGTGGTGGCGGTGATTTGTAGCCGCCTTCTATATACAATACCGGTAGTGTGCTTGAAATAAAGTTTACAAGCATTAATGGCTGAACAATTTAATAATAATAATGAAGATGGTGATTTGTAATTTGTAGAGCCGGTCCTTAGGAATACGCTCGGTATTAAAACAAGAAAAAAGGTGTAGAAAAAATATTTCTCTTCCTCGTATATAATATATATAAAAAATATGTAAAAACATTATGCGTTTATAAATATACATGATATTTAATAATCAAATTAATTTCTCTTCGCTTTTTACTCCTCACCTTCCTTTACCTGGACTGATTTCTAGAATCGCAACAATCCTCGTTGGTAATAACCACAATATATCCAATAGACAATGAAACTGTAAATGCAGAGAGATGAATTGGAAACATTACCATTTTCTATAAAGATTATTGATACAGATTTTAAACCTATTGATAAATTTAATGAATGGATACACAAAAAGATTTGAATATCATGAATGCATATTTCGAGGAGAAAGAAGGGAAATGATTCTCTTTAAAAAGTTTATATTTTTTTAATATATAAAAAAAAATACGCGCGTACAATTTTATATACGCGGTTTGTATTATATTCGTAAAATATTCATTTTAAATGTGTGTGTGTAATTTTTTAATCTCATGAATGTTCAAAAACAAGGAACAGGGCTTGAGTTTTTATATGTTCCATGTACATTCATGCAACTGTAACCGGTACTTGTACTACCTTCTAAACGAACGTTAACCATTTGAATACCATTGCATGGTTGTGGACCCATACATTTAATATGGCCAGGATTCAATGTTACTGTCCCAGTAACATTTTCAATGAGAACTGAAGATGCAGAAGCTCCAACAATACGAGTTAAGTGATTTTCATTAATAACATTCGTATGCATATCACCAGTATTACTTACATAATCTACATTGCCTTGTTGGAAAAAATTAATAGCAATGCCTATTCTCACATCTTTCAGGTTTAAATTTGTAAACTGTATGTTTCTTGCAGTGCCAATGAAAGGAGATAAAGATTTAATAGCAAGTCCTGAAGATGTATTTTGTAATGTGATTTCATCAAATGTAACATTGTCAATATCACCAGCAAAGAACCTTCCATGTGGCCCCCCTCCAGATGGTCCAGCATGATTTGATGCAGGCCAAATGACTGCTACAGGGGGATTGCCACACGTACATGTAACATTATGAACAAAAACATTACGCGATGGTGGAAAAATAGGTACACAATCATCGCCATTACGAACAAATGAATGTTCAACTATGATATTTTCACCTTGTAAATTAAATCCATCAGTATTAGGTGATTCATCGTATCCACACCCAGTTGTAATAACTTTCACGTTATGAAATTTTATTTCGTTTAACCCTCGGCCTGCAATTGTCCAAAACGGCGAATCTTTGAATGTAACGCCAGAGATATCTACATTTTCAACAGCGCCATATTTTGTTATACTTTTCACTCCTAAATATAAAAGTTGTGGCCGACAATTATGCCAATAATTTCCATGACTTGTATTATTTTTCAATGGCCACCATCTCCAACCTTGCCCGTCTATAATTCCATTCCCGCTTATTATTATATTATTTAGTGGGGGGATACCATATAACAAAGCTTCTTTTTGTGGAACAAGGATTGTTTCATTAGCTGTGTAATCTGATTCGGAACATTTTTTATTGGTTGAATTTGGCCAAGTTGCAATGTCACGCCACGCTGCAAGGTTGCCATCAATTTGAAGATGTCTATTTGATATAATTTCAACTGGACGAAGCAAAAAAGTATGGTGGGCACGAAATATTACTTTGAGACAAGTTTTCAATGCAGATTGTATTGCAACAGTATCGTCTGTTTTATTATCTCCAACAGCACCAAAATCATCAATTAAATCACAAACAGGTTTTGGTATTAAAAGTGCAACTCTAGTTTCTATTTCGAAAGTTAATAGTATAATTACTAATATTATTATTATTGTTATTATTGAATTCATTGTAATCAATAATCACATAAAAAAAAACCTAAATTGACACAAGATATACAACAATATATTAAGTGTTGGTAAAAATATATTTTAATTTTTTACAATGGTGAAGTTGTACATCTAATTAAGTAATCCATCACAAAAACAATTTCATTTGTGACATTTTCACACATTCCCATCTCAGAAAAACCGGGTCATATATTAAGATAATCTACTCGTATTTAAATTTATTTTTTTTATATCCAAATTTTACATTGCAGGAGCAGCAACTTTGTCACAATCTTTGTTCTTGTTTTGACAACCCGTAATTAATTTGTGATAACCCTTGATTCTTTTATCTAGTTCTTTTTGGGCATCGTTGTGTGGATTTTTTTCCTTTCGTTTCCTATTTAAATTATCAAGCAAAGGTATGCGTTTCTTCTGCTCTACTTTAACTTCATCCCAAAAGGCATTTGACAATTTTTTTCTATCTTTCGCATCATTCTGTGCAGTTTTTAATTCTTCGTTTTTAGCTTTTACCTTATCCCAAAGTTCTTTATCCTCGTCTCTATCTTTTTTGTTTTCTTCCAACGTTTCTTTCTTTTCCTCATTTGCTTCTTTTAAAAGAGCTTGCCATTTCTCAT
>LT649713.1:0-15350 GCA_900128395.1 Stramenopiles sp. TOSAG23-2
AAAAAAAAAAAAAAAAGATTCATTTTAGTTACAGTTTTACCTTAACCTGTAGTAGTAAGTAAATCCCGAGAGAAAAATATTGGATTTTAATAGTCCTGCCCGGCCTGCTATTAATATATTACTACGTACTCACGTACCTTGGTAGCTATTTCCTTAATTTTGGCGATATTCACAAAAAACGCGTGCAGGCGCGTGCATCCAGCAGCAGCTGCAAACCACGAAATTCACAAATAATAGATATATAGTTGAATAAAATATGTAGATGTATGTGTGTGTGTGTGCATTTCAGTGGGTTTTTGTGAACTACAACAAGATAGATACAGTAGGAGCAATTGATAACGTAGAAAATAAATTTGATTTGATACAATATCTTCGCGGTTGAAATTTTGGAGGATCTATTTATATATATATTGTCTAAACGTGTGTATATTATTGTATATCAAGGGAATTGTATATATATACATTTTTAATATTATTATTGTGGGAAAACAAAAAGATGAATAATATATCTGTTCTAATATCATTATTATTATTTCTAATTATTAATATTTTTTCTTGTACATATGGAGCAATCAATACAGCTGATAATACCTCACCGTTGGATATTGAATTAACAAAAGATTGGGAACAATTAATATCTGAAGTATGGGCTGGTATATCAACTGGTCGTATGCCACCTTTACCAGAGCCAGTTATATTAGGTGATAATGATGAAGATGTTATTGATGGCGATGCTGATCCTTTGGAAATGGAAGCATTAGCAGATGAGGAAAATCATCGTCGTTCACAAGCATTTATTGAAGAGATCAAGAAAAAAACAAGTATGGATGGAGATGATTTTTTAAAGAAAGATGGACGTTGTAAAGCCCTATGGGAAATAATTGAGAAGCATATTGAAAAAGAAAAAGTAAATTCGACATTTGTTGAACTTGGTGCTGGAACAACTTTGTATGTTCCAGCACGTGAAGATCCATTGATGAAAAGAAATTCAGCTTCTGGTGAATCATCATCTACAGGAGGATGGATGAAGAAAAGGCACAAGAAAGATAATAAAGAAAACAAGGATGTGCTTAATTCAATTACCATAAGAGGATGTATTAGTTTAAAAGCGGCATTAGGATTAAAACGTGCAACTGTGTTATATACGGGGCATTCTCACTACCCTTTGGAAGATGGGGAAGATGATAGTAATATTAGCTCAGATAACATTTTAATTAAAGCTGATCGTACTGTACAATTAAGAAATAAATTGCAAAATCGACCACAAAATCATATTATGTGCAATGCCCCGATATCAACGGAAACAGTTGCTACATTGATTGAGGAAATGCCTGAATTATATACATATCAAATATTAACAGAAATTCGATCATTAGCGGGAAATATGTTACCACATGAATTTGAACGATTTATTGGACAAATTTTAAGTTTAGCTACACGTACATTTTTACCAACGCCATTACCAGATGATAATTATTTTTCATATTGGAAAAATGCACACGATTTAGCAATTGCTGCTGCTCATAGTGTTGGTTTAGATGTTGAAATCGAAGATTTGAAGAAGAAACAAACCTCATCGTTCAATTGGTATAATCGTCAAAACAACAATAAAAATGAACATAAACATTCTTTACAACCAAAATTGGATGGTGCTTTATTAATAAAATTATCGGAATGGAAGGAAACATCAGATGATAATAACAAAGATAAGGATAAAAAAAAGAAGGAGGAAGATGATAAAAAGAAGAAAAAAGAGAATGATGATAAAAAGAAGAAAGAGGATGATAAAAAAAAGAAGAAAGAAGAAGACGATAAAAAGAAGAAGGAAAATGAGAAAAAAAATGACAAAGATAAAAAGAAAAGGCGCAGAAGGCTAAATTCCAATTGGTACGTCAACCATTTTAATAATCATAACAACAACAAGAAGGATAAAAAGGATGACGATAGAATGAAAAAGGTGGATAATAATAAAAATACGATCTTAAAACTTGTACCAACTTTATTAAATGCAAGTGATGTAGGGATATCGTTAAAAAGTTTGAGGCTGTTAAATATCGGAGAGTTTGATCGTTCACGTATATTTTTAAATTTATTAAAAACAGCAGATGCAAGCATTATGAAAGCAAATAAACCTAGTGAAATTCAGTTTGTTCGAGGATCTTTAATATTTGCTAAAGGGTCTTTAGGCAAAACAAATGTACAACTAGGTGTTGATAGTGCAGAACGGGAAGAGCATCCAATTGTGAAGAATAGCATTGAGAAAGAAAAGAAAAGAGAAAAGGATGTAGAAAGTAATGATGGAAAAGATACCACACAAGATGAAGTTAGTCTAAACGATGCAACTATAGATGTCCATAGTGACGGAGAAAGTGTAGCCGATGGTACTATTCCAAGTATTAGTAGTGATAGTAGTTCAGATGAACTTGGAGAAGAAGAAGAAATGGACGATGAAGAGGAAGATGAACAGGAAGATGATAATAATATTAATGATGAAGATAGTAATAGTAACGAGGAGGATAATAACGAAAACGATGATAGTTTGAACAAAATGGAAGAATTAAAAAATCAATTATTTTCATCAATGGAAAAAGTGAAGAAAATCAAAGAGGATAGGAATAGCCATACCATCGACGATAATAATCATGACAGCGGCAAGAAAAAATATATTACTGAATCTGAATCATTTGCAAAACCAATTAAAGGCATTCGAATTGTAGAAAAAAACACAATTAAAAGGAAACAAAAGAAAACAGTTTCAATAATGGACAATACACTATTGCCATCGTCAGCGAAAACTAAAAAAAAGAAATCCAATTTACGAAGTTATACCCGAAAAGCAAAGGCTAAAGCGAAGGGAAAAAAAGAAGAATCGCTTCAATCAGAGAATACGGAGGCAACAGATTCATCATCAAAAAAAGCCAAGGCAACATATTCTTCAAAGAAAATTGATGAATCGTATAAAAAATTGCTAAAAGCAGCTTTATTTGAAAAAATGGATAATGATAAATCTAAAGAAGATAACGATGCAAGTGATAGCTCAACAAATGATGATTTGAAAGATAAAGATGAATCAAGAACACGGCACCGTCAACTATTATCAACATCGCAGCATACGAAAAAGGCAAACAAGAAATCTTCTGCATCACCAACAGATATTTTAAAACGATGGATACGGCGTCCATCCTTGCATCATAGACAGAATAATTGGGCATCGAAAAAATTACAGGGGCAATTAAATATGGTTGTGCATGAAAACGATGGATTTGAACGTTGGTGGCCTTTGTTTAGAAGTAATGAAATTGAAAGTAGCAAAGGGAAGCGAAGGCGACGTGTTACATGGTCCATTGTTGTCCATGGAGAAAACTTAGGTTTGTTAAGTACCAAATTAGCATTGATGTATCCAAAATCGACGATAGTTAGTGTGAAGGATGATACCAATGATATGAATGCACATTTACAATTATTAGAACTCTTGGGCATACATAATAACATATTGTGTAATCAACGAACAAAGTCTATCGCGAGCGCAGATAGTGAAAACAAAGGTAGTCATAATATTATTGCTCGTTACGGCATTCTTGGTATGGATATTTTTCAAAGTATTATGCAATACGCAAATCATTTAGATAAATTTGAAAAAATGTTAGGATCATTAATTAGTGTTGCTGCTACTACTTTCATGGAATTACCAAATTGGGATGGACTTACTGCCGCTATAGATACCATCACTGGTAACGAAGATGCCGAAACAAGCATTTCTAAAACATTTACGGCAAAATATTTGGATATTGCATCAAATCGTGGCAGTGCAGATCCATGGGTTGGTCTATTGAGTGCTGCAGCAAGTCAAGCAGGTTTAAGCGGCGTAACGATGAGAATGTTATCTAGTAATAAAAACCGAAAACTATCCTCGAGCAATTCAGTTCTAGAAAAAGTTAAATATGCCATTTTTAGACGTCTTGCAAAACGAAATATTAGAAAAAAAGGCAGCAAAGGAGCTGGGCCGACGGGCTATAAGAAAAAAATACAACGTTCAGGTAAAGTCAATTTAGTCCGTATTGACGTAGAACCATGGGCAAAGAAAGGAGAGGAAACAATACAACGTTTCCAGCATGGTGGAGTATCTTTAGCAGCATTGAAAAAATTTGGAATTATACCAAAACAATTAGCACAAATATTTAGATTATTTATGCGCCTACCAATGCACCAAATAGAGAAAAAAGAAGGATCTTCAGCAGTTATTGCGCCGTGGAACACGTATTACCACGGGAGTGGCGGTGGTTACCGATCGGGATTTCCTCGAGTTGTAGTGTCTTTTGAAAAATCTGGTGCTTCGTATGAGGCATATTATGTACCAGAAAATGAAGAAGCGGAGGAAGATGCTGCAAAATTAGTTGACCCAAGATGGAGTACGATTGAAAATGCATTGACTAAAGAGGATGTAGGCGAAGATGGGGAATTTTCCTATTTGGAATTTAACAGTGGGAGTGGTTTACTAAGTTTATCTGTTGCTGAGAAATATCCAAGCGCAACAGTTATATCTGTTGAGTCTGAAAAAGTAAACGTAGCAGCACATTTGAAGAGAATCAAAATTTTAGGTCAAAGTCAAGTTAATAATGCAGGAAAGAAGAAAAACAATAATGAGAAAGGTGAAATCGATGCAGAGGAAGAGCACCAACTTGCGAAGGTAGCAGCAAATAATTGGGTGTGCAACGTGGATGTTGGATTGGATTTGTTAAGGAAATTATACGAAAGTCCAGAATTCATACGGTGGCAAGTGTTTGGAGGCAATTTAGTTTTAGATCACATGTACGATAGTAATGGACCAGATGCAATGAAGGAAGCACTTGGTTACGTCATGTCCACAGGGATGACCACCTTTTTAAGTCTTCCATCTGCACAAGCATTATCATTAGGCTTGTACATGTTCTATCATGCTGATGATGATATGGGAACTATTCGTAGAGATGAAGATAGTGTTGATTTCTCATTGTCATCACATCCAAGGCCACGATATATGCAAGCAGAAATGCAAATTATTAGTTCCATGGCTAAAGTTCCAGGGAGTACAAAATTATCAATGCAATCATTGCCTGGAGACGTATTAAACATGGTTCGTGTAGATATTGTTAATATGACTAGAAGCGTCAATCATCATTTTGATTATGCAAAAGATGGCCATCAGCGTAAATATAAAATGCACGTGGAGCGTAATGTGTCATCTGTTTTATACAAACATGGAGTTGTAGATCAAGATGATGGCAATCGTAATAGTCTACAAATAGTCCGATCAAATATGAAAGAAGGCCAGCATTCAAATCGTGGTATGGTTATTGATGTTTACATAACGCGCCAACATGATAAATGGCATATTCCTTACGGACAATTGTATGGAATTACATTAATTACCATCCTTCGTATGGGTCTTGTTGATAGCCAAAGAACGGCTGCGTATCATCGTTTTGTAAATTTACCATTATACGAAGACATGGCGCCGTGGAATATCGTTTTCCAAGGCTCTAGAATGGCTTACATCGATTATGATACGAAAGATGTTACATATGACCGTGTGGTGCCATTGACCTATCGCGTTTTATCCGTACTTTTCAATTACAAGCGTACTGTTGAGGATTTCAAACGTTGCGGTCCATCTTCACATAATTCATATGGCTTTCCTCATATCAATAGTTGCGTTGGAGGAAAAATAAAAACAGATTTTGTACGCAATGGAGGTAAAAAATGCGAAGAGAGCAATGCCCCTGTGCCATGCGGTGATGGGTCTTGCCAAAGTGATTATATTTCATGTTTAAAAGTGTTGTCAAAGATGGAGCGTACCAAGCGTAAACGTGCTGCGCCTAAAATTACAAAATCATCCTTGCTAGAGATGTGGCGTAAAAAAGAGTGGACATTTTCAAACAAAGGTGTTGTTAAAAAGCGCATGAGAAGTTAGAGAAAGTTATACCGTATAGGGAGAGTGTGTATATTACGACCCCGTACATGATAAAAAATGAAATGTGTACAAAGTACGCTCGTATATATATATATATATACGAAGTATATAATATATATATAGAGTATGTGCGTTGTGCGTGTAAATTTACAATAAGGATAACTTGGTATACACGTGTACGAAGCACGTAACTATGAATACTATGCATACTATGCATATCATATGTATCATTAAAATAAAATATAATCGGAACCATATTACGTACATAAAACGTGTTTTTTATTACTGGAATTAAATACAAAATTTACACTTCTTTTAATGTGCAGAGACGAGAGACGAGATTATTTCTAAAAAAGACAAACACACAACACATATCATAAATATATATAGTTGTTGTAACTACGAATTCGTATATTATTGTTTATCTTGCTTCTTTTGCTTTCTCCAAATTTGAACACTACGTATTGATTTTCCAACGCTCATCGCCACCATTATGAGTGCTTAATGATACATCATTCATAGTATGTTCTAACATAGCTTTCTCCTTTCGATCTACATTCATTGGTTCCTTCCATGACATTCGAGGGGGATTTTCGCATTCCTCCCGCTCAATACACGCAAGGCATTTTTCATTATCTAAATGAAAGCCTAAGCCACCCTTATCATTGGATGGTGGAAATACAGTCATATCTATTCTATCAAAAAGTCTGCCAATAGTTCGGCACTGTGTACAACAATCATTACCAAATATACCTACACAAGCAGTTCTAAATTTCTCTTCATTTTCAGCTTCCGGCAATCTCGCAACTAATTCTTGACACCATTCATGATCTCCCCACGCAACAGCATATGTGTGGCCCATCGTTCCATCATGTGCCAGTTTATTTGCTGTGAAAGCTGCTATATATACTTTATTTCCATTGTAGCAAGTCCTATCTGCTTCTTTTACAGCTGTACATTCAGGCCCAGGTCCTAGTCGTTGTTGATTAAGGCGGCTAGAAGTTGGCTGTGCATACAGAAATGCCAACGTTATTACCATGATATGTTTAAAATTGCAGTACACCATGATTTTTAATCTTGTTATATATTTACTTTTGTACACATACAGATATGTAGTACTTTAACAAGATGTATGTATTCGAATAATTATTGTATATATATTTTTGCTATGATGTGGTATTATTGCTTGTGTTGTTATTATCATGTTGTTTGTTTGTTGTTTTTTTCCCCACTACCAGGAGGAAAAGAAGGAAACCTCTGGTGCTCTGCTGATGGAACTACGCGTAATATCCACAGGCATCACACACCAGGTAAATATATTAGATAACAGTGTATTATATTA
Source organism: Stramenopiles sp. TOSAG23-2 (assembly GCA_900128395.1). Lineage (NCBI taxonomy): Eukaryota > Stramenopiles sp. TOSAG23-2. Next base: position 7,293 of record LT649713.1, read on the forward strand.
AAATAGCAGCAGTTAAAACTACTATTGATAAAATAATACTATGGATATACTATTAATATTGTATAAATACAAATACACTTTTCACACTCCCCAGCCTCCGTCCAGCTTTAATTTAATAGCACATCAATACGTTCTTGTTTGTAGTTTTGTACAGTAGTATAGTATGTATTATATTATTATACTATTAATATTACAATATATACTATCAATAAAAAGCAACGACAAAAACATCATACATTCTTTGAACAATTTAATGTTTTCCATAACATTAAAGAAAAGCGTAACAAGTTAAATGTAATGAAAAGCTACTACTCCGTTATAGTTCCAAACACAGCTGGACAGCAGCCAATGCAATTAATTATCATCTACTTTGATCGAATACAATAATGAATAACAATAACATAAAACGCAAATTAACAAGGAGAAAAATAGCAAAGAAAAGCCGTAATAATAATAATAACAATGTAATAACAAGAAATTTCTTATCTCGACCCAATCCATCACTACCTAAAACATCAGCTGTAAATAGTCCATATTCATCATCGCAATCGTCTACAACAAAGTCTTCTTTACCAAAACGGCCAAAGGGAAGTAAACGGAGAGGCCGTGGTATCTCAAACAATAGGAAAAATCGAATTCATAATCCATCATCAGTTCAACAAAGACGTTTGCTTAATGATAACGAAATATGTGTAGCGTTTCCCGTTGTAGAAACGTTTTTGAATAAAATAGGCATTGATAAATTTTATGATATTGATGTATACGAATTTTGTAAAGCCGATTCTGAAGGTCTGGTAAGTTTAAGTGATTTACAAAGTTCATTAAGTAAACATGAAGTTTATTGTTCCATGCCTTTTTTAAAGCTTCTGAAAAGTGTTATTTTTGGTGCTGCTGGAGACATTGCATTAGACGCTATTCTATTTGATTGTGGTCAATTAATAAATGTAGTAAATCAACTTGATACCTTGCAAGATGAAACAATAAGCATATTGCAACAGATTGGACAAAATGAAGACGATGGTAATGATTTCGATATCAACTTTGAAGCAATGCTAAAAACGTTTGCACAAGAGACAGAAGATAGACGAAAACAAATGGATAAAAAAATACCAAAAAATAATCAACCCTTTATTACCAAGCCAGCGGCATCGCGCCAAACAATAAGTCCTATTACCGTCAAAAAAAATTTTATACGCCCCACAAGTCCAATATTGTCCGATGCCATCAATCTTACGTCGGATGATTCAGCCTTGTTGCAACAAATGTTAAATAATTTTATACTACAAAGACAGCAAAAGGAAATGTTGTTAAAGGAATTAAAAATCCAACTCCATATTTTACAATCGGCTGAAAAAGAACATGTTTCACTAAATAATAAAAGAAAAAGACTGCAATATTTAAAAGGCGAATATGAACAATATACTGATCTGTTAGAATGGGAAAGAAGAAATGAAAAAATCAGAAAGCATATGATTACACGAACACATGCAGCAAACAAAATAAAGGAAAAATCCATGCGAAACACTAGAGAAGTTATAAAGCATTACAATAATGCAGATGTATTGCAACAACTTCAAAAGGCAGAGCAAGAATTGTATAAAATCAAAAAACAATTATCGAATTGTCAAAAAAAAGTATATTCAATGATAGATGCACAAAATGATCGATTGAAAGAACGCCTTGAGGAACTACAAGATGCATTAGTTGTTCGTAAAATGAACAAAATCAGCGAACAACGACGGGAAGACATAGCAAATGGTGTTTATTTCGATACTGAGAAACTCCAAACAAAATTACGTAATTTCGATGCAACAAAGGCTAGATTGTTACTAAATAAGAAATGGGATTACCATCAAGGAGTTATAAATAAATTGTTTAATGTCACGGGGACGTATGAATTGGAGTCTATGATGTCTAAAGTGTTAAACCAGCAAAATGAATCTAAACGGTTAGAAAGAGAGAAATCTGATTTAAAAGAAAAAATATCATCGTTAGAAAAAAAGAAATTAATGTGGAAAGAGTATTACGATTCGATGCGATTTGGGACTGAAAGTGATATTGAGGATAAACACCCAATTAGGCGGAAAAGGACAAAAAAATCAAAGAAGCAGAAGAAAAATACAGATGTTGTCCAAGAAAGCGACCAGGCAAAGAATGATGATAATGTTATGCCAGCTGGAATAAATTATGAAGTTCGTATTGAAGAAGTCGCAAATAAAATACGGAAGGAAGAAAATAGAAGTGAAAAGGCTTCGGTAAAATATACTAAGTTAAGGCAAATTGTTGCAGAAATGACCATGCGTATACAATCCATGATGTTGTCATTTGAAGTAAATACGAAAGAAGTTGATGTTTTATTGAAATCTATCGAAACGGATTCCGATTTTAGTCAACATGGACAATATTTAGCGGAAGAAGTTGTGGAAGGCTTGGAAAAATCTATTTTCGCTTTGAATAAAATCGCAGAGAAAAAAGTTAAAGCAAGTGCTAACGAGGAAGAGTTATTTTTGATGATGATGAATGAATTTGAATCGGAAAATATTGGTGAAGAAAATGCAACTGTGAAAAATCCAGTCACTGAAATAAAACCAGCAATAGATGCAGACAATGTTTTAAACCAAGTTGAAAAGTTGAAAATTATAGATCAACATAATAGTGATAGTGTTCAACAGAAAAGCATCTTAAAAAAGAAACATATAGGCATTATATCTGTTAAGGATTTACATATGTCCGCAAGACAAGAAATGATCAAAAACTCGCCTAACATTACCCAACGACAAGCGAATAAAACAAATAATAATCACCATCAAAGAAATACAGTATCACAAATAGGATCAGTCGGTACAAGTATTGTTGATTATATATCATTGCTTAGACTAGCACCAGATTTAAATTATATGAAGTTGAAGGCTCCGTTAGGTCAGAACATACGAGTAACTAGTACTGTGGTTGATCAAATTAATGTAAAAGCTCGCCATGCAGCTGTCTTTACATTAATACGTAACATTAATGGATTGTTAAAGAAGAGGAAAATCACTGCATCAATTTTATTCAGGAAAATTGATAAGGATGAAAGTGGTTCTATTTCTAAATCAGAATTATGGGATGGGCTGCGAGAATTAGGGATAAAATGGAGGAAAACCGATTTTGATTTACTATATGAACGTTTTGATAGCGATGGAGATGATAGCATCAATATTGATGAATTTCTCAGAATAATTGATCCTGATCATAAGGAAGTATTAGTTTTAGAAAAACTTACAATTGATGATGTTGTTATCATTAAAAACCAAGAACATAAAAAGATACACCAAAAAGTAATACACCAAACCAAGAAAAAAATAAGATCCACATTGAATAAAGAAGAATGGTTAGAGGAAACGAAAGATTATAATATTAAAACATTAAGGAATGAAATTAAATTAAAATCTGCAAAACGTGTACGAAAGGAAATGAAAAAAATAGAGAAAGAGAATGCATTGTTGCATTGGTAAAAAAGGAAAAGAGGTGTTTTGTGTGTGCGTATATAAAATGTTCTCTTACTCATATATTATATAAATTTCTTTTACTCCCGTTCATTAACATAATGTTCTCTTACTCATATATTATATAAATTTCTTTTACTCCCGTTCATTAACATAATGATACATCATTCATAGTATGTTCTAACATAGCTTTCTCCTTTCGATCTACATTCATTGGTTCCTTCCATGACATTCGAGGGGGATTTTCGCATTCCTCCCGCTCAATACACGCAAGGCATTTTTCATTATCTAAATGAAAGCCTAAGCCACCCTTATCATTGGATGGTGGAAATACAGTCATATCTATTCTATCAAAAAGTCTGCCAATAGTTCGGCACTGTGTACAACAATCATTACCAAATATACCTACACAAGCAGTTCTAAATTTCTCTTCATTTTCAGCTTCCGGCAATCTCGCAACTAATTCTTGACACCATTCATGATCTCCCCACGCAACAGCATATGTGTGGCCCATCGTTCCATCATGTGCCAGTTTATTTGCTGTGAAAGCTGCTATATATACTTTATTTCCATTGTAGCAAGTCCTATCTGCTTCTTTTACAGCTGTACATTCAGGCCCAGGTCCTAGTCGTTGTTGATTAAGGCGGCTAGAAGTTGGCTGTGCATACAGAAATGCCAACGTTATTACCATGATATGTTTAAAATTGCAGTACACCATGATTTTTAATCTTGTTATATATTTACTTTTGTACACATACAGATATGTAGTACTTTAACAAGATGTATGTATTCGAATAATTATTGTATATATATTTTTGCTATGATGTGGTATTATTGCTTGTGTTGTTATTATCATGTTGTTTGTTTGTTGTTTTTTTCCCCACTACCAGGAGGAAAAGAAGGAAACCTCTGGTGCTCTGCTGATGGAACTACGCGTAATATCCACAGGCATCACACACCAGGTAAATATATTAGATAACAGTGTATTATATTAAAATAGCAGCAGTTAAAACTACTATTGATAAAATAATACTATGGATATACTATTAATATTGTATAAATACAAATACACTTTTCACACTCCCCAGCCTCCGTCCAGCTTTAATTTAATAGCACATCAATACGTTCTTGTTTGTAGTTTTGTACAGTAGTATAGTATGTATTATATTATTATACTATTAATATTACAATATATACTATCAATAAAAAGCAACGACAAAAACATCATACATTCTTTGAACAATTTAATGTTTTCCATAACATTAAAGAAAAGCGTAACAAGTTAAATGTAATGAAAAGCTACTACTCCGTTATAGTTCCAAACACAGCTGGACAGCAGCCAATGCAATTAATTATCATCTACTTTGATCGAATACAATAATGAATAACAATAACATAAAACGCAAATTAACAAGGAGAAAAATAGCAAAGAAAAGCCGTAATAATAATAATAACAATGTAATAACAAGAAATTTCTTATCTCGACCCAATCCATCACTACCTAAAACATCAGCTGTAAATAGTCCATATTCATCATCGCAATCGTCTACAACAAAGTCTTCTTTACCAAAACGGCCAAAGGGAAGTAAACGGAGAGGCCGTGGTATCTCAAACAATAGGAAAAATCGAATTCATAATCCATCATCAGTTCAACAAAGACGTTTGCTTAATGATAACGAAATATGTGTAGCGTTTCCCGTTGTAGAAACGTTTTTGAATAAAATAGGCATTGATAAATTTTATGATATTGATGTATACGAATTTTGTAAAGCCGATTCTGAAGGTCTGGTAAGTTTAAGTGATTTACAAAGTTCATTAAGTAAACATGAAGTTTATTGTTCCATGCCTTTTTTAAAGCTTCTGAAAAGTGTTATTTTTGGTGCTTCTGGAGACAATGCATTAGACGCTATTCTATTTGATTGTGGTCAATTAATAAATGTAGTAAATCAACTTGATACCTTGCAAGATGAAACAATAAGCATATTGCAACAGATTGGACAAAATGAAGACGATGGTAATGATTTCGATATCAACTTTGAAGCAATGCTAAAAACGTTTGCACAAGAGACAGAAGATAGACGAAAACAAATGGATAAAAAAATACCAAAAAATAATCAACCCTTTATTACCAAGCCAGCGGCATCGCGCCAAACAATAAGTCCTATTACCGTCAAAAAAAATTTTATACGCCCCACAAGTCCAATATTGTCCGATGCCATCAATCTTACGTCGGATGATTCAGCCTTGTTGCAACAAATGTTAAATAATTTTATACTACAAAGACAGCAAAAGGAAATGTTGTTAAAGGAATTAAAAATCCAACTCCATATTTTACAATCGGCTGAAAAAGAACATGTTTCACTAAATAATAAAAGAAAAAGACTGCAATATTTAAAAGGCGAATATGAACAATATACTGATCTGTTAGAATGGGAAAGAAGAAATGAAAAAATCAGAAAGCATATGATTACACGAACACATGCAGCAAACAAAATAAAGGAAAAATCCATGCGAAACACTAGAGAAGTTATAAAGCATTACAATAATGCAGATGTATTGCAACAACTTCAAAAGGCAGAGCAAGAATTGTATAAAATCAAAAAACAATTATCGAATTGTCAAAAAAAAGTATATTCAATGATAGATGCACAAAATGATCGATTGAAAGAACGCCTTGAGGAACTACAAGATGCATTAGTTGTTCGTAAAATGAACAAAATCAGCGAACAACGACGGGAAGACATAGCAAATGGTGTTTATTTCGATACTGAGAAACTCCAAACAAAATTACGTAATTTCGATGCAACAAAGGCTAGATTGTTACTAAATAAGAAATGGGATTACCATCAAGGAGTTATAAATAAATTGTTTAATGTCACGGGGACGTATGAATTGGAGTCTATGATGTCTAAAGTGTTAAACCAGCAAAATGAATCTAAACGGTTAGAAAGAGAGAAATCTGATTTAAAAGAAAAAATATCATCGTTAGAAAAAAAGAAATTAATGTGGAAAGAGTATTACGATTCGATGCGATTTGGGACTGAAAGTGATATTGAGGATAAACACCCAATTAGGCGGAAAAGGACAAAAAAATCAAAGAAGCAGAAGAAAAATACAGATGTTGTCCAAGAAAGCGACCAGGCAAAGAATGATGATAATGTTATGCCAGCTGGAATAAATTATGAAGTTCGTATTGAAGAAGTCGCAAATAAAATACGGAAGGAAGAAAATAGAAGTGAAAAGGCTTCGGTAAAATATACTAAGTTAAGGCAAATTGTTGCAGAAATGACCATGCGTATACAATCCATGATGTTGTCATTTGAAGTAAATACGAAAGAAGTTGATGTTTTATTGAAATCTATCGAAACGGATTCCGATTTTAGTCAACATGGACAATATTTAGCGGAAGAAGTTGTGGAAGGCTTGGAAAAATCTATTTTCGCTTTGAATAAAATCGCAGAGAAAAAAGTTAAAGCAAGTGCTAACGAGGAAGAGTTATTTTTGATGATGATGAATGAATTTGAATCGGAAAATATTGGTGAAGAAAATGCAACTGTGAAAAATCCAGTCACTGAAATAAAACCAGCAATAGATGCAGACAATGTTTTAAACCAAGTTGAAAAGTTGAAAATTATAGATCAACATAATAGTGATAGTGTTCAACAGAAAAGCATCTTAAAAAAGAAACATATAGGCATTATATCTGTTAAGGATTTACATATGTCCGCAAGACAAGAAATGATCAAAAACTCGCCTAACATTACCCAACGACAAGCGAATAAAACAAATAATAATCACCATCAAAGAAATACAGTATCACAAATAGGATCAGTCGGTACAAGTATTGTTGATTATATATCATTGCTTAGACTAGCACCAGATTTAAATTATATGAAGTTGAAGGCTCCGTTAGGTCAGAACATACGAGTAACTAGTACTGTGGTTGATCAAATTAATGTAAAAGCTCGCCATGCAGCTGTCTTTACATTAATACGTAACATTAATGGATTGTTAAAGAAGAGGAAAATCACTGCATCAATTTTATTCAGGAAAATTGATAAGGATGAAAGTGGTTCTATTTCTAAATCAGAATTATGGGATGGGCTGCGAGAATTAGGGATAAAATGGAGGAAAACCGATTTTGATTTACTATATGAACGTTTTGATAGCGATGGAGATGATAGCATCAATATTGATGAATTTCTCAGAATAATTGATCCTGATCATAAGGAAGTATTAGTTTTAGAAAAACTTACAATTGATGATGTTGTTATCATTAAAAACCAAGAACATAAAAAGATACACCAAAAAGTAATACACCAAACCAAGAAAAAAATAAGATCCACATTGAATAAAGAAGAATGGTTAGAGGAAACGAAAGATTATAATATTAAAACATTAAGGAATGAAATTAAATTAAAATCTGCAAAACGTGTACGAAAGGAAATGAAAAAAATAGAGAAAGAGAATGCATTGTTGCATTGGTAAAAAAGGAAAAGAGGTGTTTTGTGTGTGCGTATATAAAATGTTCTCTTACTCATATATTATATAAATTTCTTTTACTCACGTGTTT
>LT649714.1:0-15327 GCA_900128395.1 Stramenopiles sp. TOSAG23-2
GTTTCGAGGCATGTTCCTACCATGGGCTTAGCATTAAATTAACACGTATAACAAGGTAGTTCGACAGCTTTAATGTGCTAATAATATTAATTATATATTTTGAATTAATGAAATTAATGAGTGACATAAACTAATAAATATTATAAATTATAATGTGCAGATTGCAAAATTTAAAGTAGAGATGGAAAAAAAAAACAATGAATATATCGTAACCAAAAACAAAAAAAAATAGAATATACTTCCAGCAAATATATATAGTAAGTAATAGTAGTAGTAGTAATAATAATAATATTGTAATATTGTAGAAAAAAATAGAATTTTACATATCCAGAAAAATAAAAACACATCATGCCAATACCATCTGCATTTTTATGTCCAATATGGTCATGTACAACAAATGCATTATGGTGTAGTTGGGTTTGTGCAAATAGAAAACGATATGGCACATCGTTCGAGAAAAGAAAATGGTTAAATGTCGATGGTTGTGGTTTTTTCACGGCTGGCATGACGCAATTTTTTATATTAGGCGGTGCGTACATGGGATGTGTACATGTGATATGGCCATGGTTAGGTATGTATACTTTAAGTGGCATGATAAATACAAGTATATTTTGTACATTTTTATTTCTTGGTGGTTTTAGTCATTTACGGTGTATGTTTACAAACCCTGGCGCAGTGCCAAAAGATGCCATGCCATTGCCACAAGACGTAGACAAAGCAAGGATGCACGGGAAAACACCGCGAAAATGTCAGCGTAGTGGTATATATAAACCACCAAGAGCACATTTTGATAGTGGTGTTCAACGCAATGTGATAAAAATGGACCATCATTGTCCATGGGTGAATAATACAGTTGGACTTGGAAATCATAAATTTTTCATGCTTTTTTGTCTTTACGTATCATTGGCATCATGGTATGCAATTATATTAATGGTTGTCATGTTTGTCACTACAAGCTGTGCCGTTAGTGGTAAACAAGAATTTGTACCACCGCATTGTGTAAATTCACGTCATCCAGAAAATATCATATTTATAATATTATTATGCATTGAATCGTTATTATTTGGTTTATTTACAATGTGTATGTTATGTGACCAAATTCATTCCGTAGTAACAAATCAAACATATATCGATCGTTTGAAAGATAAAAATAGTAATAGTAAACGTAGAAGACGTGGTGCTGGGTGGTGGGCACGATTTTGTACACATATGCGTGAAGTAGTTGGTGATCGTCCAAAAATACAAGATTGGTTTTTACCTACTACACCTAAATGGAAAGATATGGAATTATTATATGGTTTTTGTATGCCAGGTAGTGATCGTAGTAGACATGTATCATTTCGTTTATTAGCAAATGATCGTGAATTTATCGAGGAGCCTTAGTGTAAGCTATAATAGGAGGAGAAGAAAGGGGAGCGAAGTGTGGAGTCGCGAGTAGTGAGTGGCGTTGTCTAATGCTAATGTTAAGGTGTTAGATAGTGGGTCAGGTGGATCTCTAAAAGTCTAAGAAAGAACAAAAGGGTTTTGATGAAGAGATAGAAGCCTTTTTTATATCATAGATTTGTTTTTACGAAAAAACGAAAAATAAAAAATATAAATTCCGCTAAAAAATATACTCGTATATAATAATACGCGGTTGTTCGTACACCATCAATATTGTGTATTTTTTTATTATTTATTATTATTTTTAATAAAAATCAATTTTATATATTATACGAAAAATGTGTACGAATGTAACATATAAAACATAAAAAACTAAACTAGGCCTAGATAAAAAAAATGACTTTTAATTTTTAAAAAATCATGTTTTTTTTGTCTTTTTACTTCGTATCATATATATACACATTCTCTCCTTCTTTTTTTAAACACTCATCGCATCTAATTTCTCTTCCTCTTCTTCCAATGTCTTTGATGATTTAGTAATTTTATTCATAATCATTAATTCCATTTTCTCGTTACCAGTGACTTTTTTCAACATTTCACGATATGTTTTAACTTGCTTTTTTAATACTGCAATTTTTTTTTTCGACAAATTCATTTGTTTCTCATTTTCCTTGCGTTTCTGTTCTTTACGTTGTTGTAATAATGCAGCTGTATCAATGACTTTGAATTCTTTTTTCTTGTTGTTTGTTCCACCATCTTCGTCGCCACCATCGCCATCGCCTATGTTCGTACCTTCGTTAGTCGCCGTCGTCGTTTCATCGTCGTTGTTCTTATTATCTTTACTTGATGTATCTTTTTTGTAGATATATTTATTACTCATATCATTCTTCTTCTTCACCACTGCTCCGTCTTTCTTTTCATTATTTTCATTCTCGTTTACGATATCACCATCAACATCTTCATAGTCAAAACTAACACCATTTTCAGCAGCTAATCGTGCTTGTTCCTCTTTCAATCGTTTTTCTTCTTTTCGTTGTTTTAACAAAGCAGCAGTATCAATGGGCTTGTATTCATTCTTCTTTTTAACAGGCGGTGCTGATTCAGGAGGGAAATTATCATCGTAATGTTGATTATTATCACGACGACGAGAATGAAATCCGTTATTATTATTATTATTATTATTATAACTTCCACCATTGTCAAAGCGATTTCTTCTATCATTGTCAAAGCGATTTCTTCTATCATTGTCAAAACGATTATTATTATTATTTCCATGAAATGGATTGTGGTAATCATTATTGTTTGATCTGCTACGCCTTTCAAATCCTTCCCTGCCTCCCCTATGATTTGTTCTGGATGGAGGTGGTGGTGCAGCCTCCACGAGTTCAACAGAAATTGCTTTATATGGCAATAAATTACTTTTACGTGGATAATTTGGATTTGGATTTCTTCGTCGTTGAGCCATGGTAACAATTTCAACTTTCACTTTAGAATCTTTATACAATGGCCAAGCATTGCAATCAATTGCAACCTCTCTTGATAAATGTATATCTTGATTGACAATAGCAAATATTGGCCCAGAGGATGTTACCATACCTAAAATATTTTGGGATGGACCTTGATGATTATTATTATTGCGATGGTTATTAGTATTACTTGACATTTTTTGTCTTTTTGGATGTTGTTGTTGATATTCACGACGATTGTTGTTATTGTTACGATTATGATTATCATCATAATTATTATGATTATTCCACCTAGACTTATTATCGTTGTTAGAACGGCCGTTTTTAAAATTGTCATCATCGTCAACAAACCTGCGTTTTCTACTATTACGAGAATCATCATCATTATCATCATTACCATTGGAAAAATGATTACGTCTATCATCATTGTTGAAACGATGATTGTTGTTATTATTATTATTATTATTTCCTGCTGGTGGAAAAGAATCATTTGAATAATTGTTCATTGTTTTTTCCTTGTCTTGTTCAATTTTTCGTATCAGTTCTTTTGCTTCTTCTTGTTTCCTAGTCAATTCTTCTGGTACTTCTTCTTCATCAGAAGACGAATCATCATCAAAGTTAATAACTGTTGACATGATTTATTAGTTTATCCCTAAATTTGTTTTTTTTTCCGTAGTCGTTCAATTTCAAGAAAATCAATCACTAAATTTCACAACTAACAACAATGATATATATATATATAATAAATATTCTTTTCGCAATAAAAAAACAACACAAATATGTTTAGCGGTGTTGATGTCAATATAAAAAAACCAAATAAAACTACAGAATCACGATCTCATACACACAATTACATGTAAATATGCAACTTGCAACTAACGTCTGCTTGTTTATCATTCAATCATCCAATCTAAACACAAATATATAAATTATGGTCATTTTATAAGTACAAAGTACAGGTTTTTAATAGCACTATCACAGTATGGTAGATAGGATAGCATTCGTATAGTAAGAAGGTAGATTTTAACTTCGCGGAGGGGAAACAAGGAGAATTAAAATTGAAAATATAATCATATATAACGTTGATAGGTTGGTAGTTGGTAGTATATAAATTCAATAAAATATAAAATTTATATTTATGTCCATCTACTATGTCCTATGTCTCCTTATGTCCTTATGTCCTTATCTCCTCTCACCGTTCCACTTGTTGATACCCGTTTGATCCATCTCTTTTTATATTGTTGTTGTATAGCTTTTAATTGTGAGTTAGTACATGCGTGCAATGCACGAAATAGACGAGGGCACCGTGTAAGGTGCAATGCTCTTAATGTATTGTTTGTTTTTAATCCATCAATAATATTAAGCTTTAATATCATCAGTAATATTATTATTATATTACATTATTACCTAGGACCAATGCCTGTAATGTATTGTTTGTTTTTAATGCTTCATGCATGCTTCACCAATACTTTATACCAGGTACCTTTGCCAGTTTGCCCCTTTTGCGGCGTTTATTTTTTCTTATTAGTTTTTTCTCGTTTTCGTCTTTTTACTTTCCTATCAATTATATACTGATACTACCAGAGGTACTACTATTAATTATTACACATATCACAACCCCCACAACAACAAATCCAACAGCAAACAACAACTAAAAACACAGACTTATAATATTATACTTATATAATTAGAAAAATAAAAAGGAAAAGTACAACACATATAGATATGTAATAAAGTATTTTCTGTAAATTGTATAATATATATATACAACCCGTTATGTTATACAAGTTCGTTTTATATTACAACCATACCTTATAACCAACAAAAAAGCATAGATATATCTATTATAATACATCAAAAGGAATACTGTGTGTATACAATTTTGGTGGCAATCTTCGATTCTTTGTGAATTCTTATATCCAAGATTGAGAAACACTAGATTATGAAACTACATAAGAAGTAAAATATATATATTGTACATAATATATATTGTTCATTTGCAACTCGTCGTTAAAGAATAAAAGCATAAATCATTCCGTTTAAATATAACTATGGGAAATGCTCGATCGAAGAAAAAGAGGAAGAAAAAGGAGGAAGAAACTAAAAAAACAAAACAAAATAATAAAAATCCTGGATTAAAACTTTACAAAGCAGCAATGATACATAAAGATAGGGAAGCCGAGAAAGAAAAGCAAAAGAAGTGGAAAACGGAACAGGAACAGGTTTTGCAGCAGCAAATGGAAGCTATGCAATTGACTGAGTGTGCTGCATGTCATATAAAACCAGCAATTAATGCAAATCGTCCGTGTGGCCATATATTGTTTTGCGATGAATGTTTAAAAGATTTTCGAAAAAGAAATGGAAATATATGCCCTACATGTAAAAAACAATCTGAGATTGATACCGATACTTTAAAAAAAACAAGTCTAACATGTGATATATGTTACGAAGATTGGGAAAGTAATTGTATTGTTAAAGTATCCGATGATTGTGATCATTTAGTATGTGTTTCTTGTATGGTGGAACATGTAAGAACAGCGTTAAAAGATCGAACGATGTTTGATGAATATGGTATTGGTTGTCCATATGGTGGAAATTGTTATGCAAAAGTGAAAAATAAAATATATCAATTGAAAAACGTTTCTAAAAAAACATTACCAGATAAAAAAAAACGTTCAAATATCATGCCATTGACAATTGAAGAGTGCGACAAATATGGAAGATTCATGAGTGACGCAAAGATACCCAAATGGCGCCGTATATACTGTACAAATGAACTATGTTTCAATCCAAATTGCGATATGTTAAGATGTAAAAAATGCCATGGTAGAGATGGAAATGAACGTTTTGTTCAAGATATTGGTGAAGAAAATGTTGGGAAAATGAATAAATTTATATGTATATATTGTGAAGATAAAAAAAGTGCATTATGTACCAAGTGTAAAAATGCATGGCATCCAAAATATATTGATTGTGACCAGGCATATGCAGCCAAACGAGATGGTCATGATAAGTCAAATTTAGTTATTGAATTAACTACAAAGAAATGTCCTGCTTGCGATGAACGTATAAGTCATTATCATGGGCATGGATGTCACCGTAAGTAATTGTTTTTTTGTTGTATTTCAATCCTCTTTATTAACATACCATTACCACACTTACCATTATAATGCCATGTTCGTCTGCATACAATACATATATTCATATAGATATAAGTCCAGAGAGAGGCTGCCCTTTTTGCGGTACACATTGGTGTTATTCATGTCCAGAAGGTACCCAACCAATGAGAATTAAAAAACGTAATAGTTATTGTTCAAAAATGCCACAACAATGCAGATTATTTTGTAATGAAAGCGATATTAAAAAGTATATTGATAAATCAAGTGGTTGGCCAGTTGATGTTAGATGCGGTTGCCCCTTGTGTCCTGATTGTAGACGTCGTAAGCCTTGTGCCAATTGCGACGGTGGATGTGTAGTCTGTCAAGGTATTTGTCCTCCTGGTGAATTGGTTGGAAAAGCAAAATTATTTGTTGAGCGTGAAACCATCCAAGCCAGTGCCCCAGTACTACCTAGTGCGCCGCAACTAGTATATCATTTTGATAATGGAGATCAATATGAAGGCGAAATGGAACCGTATGGTACGCCACATGGTAATGGTATTATGAAATATGCAAATGGTATAACACTTGAAGGAGGTTGGTTACACGGTAAAAAATACGGGTTCAGTATATTAAGGACACCTGCTGGAGACATGTTTAATGGAGAGTATAAAAACAATCAAAGGAATGGTAAAGGAACCATGCAATATATATCTGGAGATTCGTATATTGGTGAATGGAAAGATAATAAGAAAGATGGAAATGGCAAATACACTTTTGTTGGTGGTAGTGTATATGATGGTGAATGGAAAAATGGTAACTGCCATGGAAAAGGTACATACAGATATGCTAGTGGAAATGTATACACAGGCGAATGGGTAGTGGATAAGAAACAAGGACAAGGTAAATATATATGGACAGATGGAAAAGTTTACAAAGGTGAATGGCGGAACGATCAAAGATTTGGAAACGGATGGATGGAATATCGAAATGGTGATAGACACAATGGTGAATGGAAATACGATAAGAGAGATGGAAAAGGTATATTCACTCGCCGAAATGGTACTAAGATAACTGGGTTCTGGAAAGATGACAATGTAGTAAACATAGAAACAATACATAGACCTCTACATTATTATGAAAGAGAGTAGAGTGTAGAACTAATTTCTCTAATATTATAAAAATTAATTTACCGCACATAAAATTGCTCTTTTGAAGTGTAATTTATTGTGTGTGAATTTTGATTTAATAGGCCCATTCATCACCTTCTCAAATTAATCCAACTTCCAACTCCTTTTTTATTTTACCTGAATATACCCAGAGTACACATATTAATACACATACGAGTAATATTAATGATAATTTGATAAAATATTATTAAAATCTTTAATTCTTGCGATTGAGTGAAAGTATTGAGCATAATAACATATTACACACAACTTAAAATACGTAACACGAAAAGTGTAAAAAATTATTATAACACTTATGATAGAACTTAGATTTTAACAACCATCAAATTTTAATCTTTTATATTTAATTGCACTAAAACAGCTGATATATTATCTGATGATTCCAGTTTCAAAGCAGTATCAACTAACCTTTTAACTGTCTTATTGATGTTTCCATGATGTTCAACAAAACTAAATCGGGTCTATTTACAATTTAAGTTTGAAGTGGTCTATCCTACAATAAAATAAATATATAATATCCAATGTGAATTATATCTTCCAAAACTTTGTAATCCCACGCTTTGTTTACTTCTGAATTGATCTGAATTAATAACACTATACAATTATGATATCCAATGTGAATTATATCTTCCAAAACTTTGTAATCCCACGCTTTTTTTACTTCTGAATTGATCTGAATTAATAACACTATACAATTATAATATCCAATGTGAATTATATCTTCCAAAACTTTGTAATCCCACGCTTTGTTTACTTCTGAATTGATCTGAATTAATAAGACTATAAAATTATAATATCCAATGTGAATTATATCTTCCAAAAATTTGTAATCCCACGCTTTTTTTACTTCTGAATTGATCTGAATTATAAGACTATACAATTATAATATCCAATGTGAATTATATCTTCCAAAACTTTGTAATATCCCACGCTTTGTTTACTTCTGGATTGATCTGGCCGATGTGAATTATATCTTCCAAAAATTTCTAATCCCACACTTTGTTTACTTCTGAATTGATCATGTACGTTCCCATCTCTTACATATATATTTATCAATTTATCTATTTATGACAAAAATGTGACAACAACAACAACAAATATTATAACAAAACCTGATGATTTATTTAGAGCGAGAGTTAGTGTGAGGTTTATTTTAAGTACAACTTATAAATGGATATTACGATATACAGAAGCTTTAATATGTCTTAGTATACGATCAAAACACGGCCTATCAAATGAATCTCGTTTTTTTACGTTGGTGCGGGAGCGAAAACAAAAATAACGGTAGCATAGGAATAGCATTATTTGAGTTATTTCATTCGTTCCGCATTTTTTAGGCAAGCTGTGTCATATGCACATATTGGCATATTTTGGCCTCCATTTATTTCAAACACAATTTGATGGGTTCGTATTATAACATTATTAACGCTCTGAAGTTTTATGAGTACCTGATGGTAAATATACGAACGCTTCGTAATACTTCTACATATGTACCACATACCACAGTATTTTTAAAGCTGTGTTGCTAAAATAAAAATAATGTGGTAAAATCTCTAAGTTTAATATTCGTAATAATTTTACTTCCCGTGGTAAAATAATGCTCTCAATACTCCTCAACTCTCAAACTCTCAACTACGAAGTTCGTACTCAAACACTGTACAGTACGAACGTATTTTTATATTTAAAAAGTTTTTTTTATGATACGTATTTTTTTTAAAACGTACACAATTCATCACCACATTTTAAAAATGTAACAGGTTCCAAACCGTTTCTAATTGTCAATAATATTCCAAAATACGTAGCTGAACGCTTTCCACGATATTTGTTTAAAATTTGTAAGTATTCATTATTTTCCACACCAGTATCTGGGTTGATATTTATCATCCTACATCGTGAACATGGGCCATGGATATAAAATGATGGGCGTTCCAATGTTGAATGGTCATTAGTTTCATCAATTTGTTTCATTGCACATGCTTGTAAATATCCATCCCATGTGTCTTCTACATGTGGATTTTTGCTATCTACTGCGTCAATAACTATATTTGGACGAAACCTTCTTTCCAATAAAAGTTTATCATTAGAATACAAATGTATCTTGTCACTTAAGCGTTTCTGAAAGTGATCTACACTAGTAGTATTTATTAGCAGAACTTGTCCAGAATTAGACCAACCAATATCTTTTTTCTTCCGCTCTTTTAAATTGTCTACATGAATTAAACGACAAGCAAAACCAAAATATTCACTAAACCACTTATTTACCACTTCAAGCTGATTTGATGGTGTCATGTCAATGATACCTTGGCACTTCTCACCGCATACCATAATTTGTGATAAATTACTTATTCTATCCTTTTTATTATTATTATTATTATTATGATTGGTGGATGGCTTCACTGGTAATTCACAATGTAATGTTTTCATACCTGGGGCATTGATACATAAATGAACTTTCTCATTACTATTTTCATCACTAACGATATTTTTGGCCAGTGGCATTGGCACGGAAATGTCCTTTTCTCCTTCTTTATTTCCTAAACACACCTCAATACCTATTTTTGCCATTGATATATCTCGTTTACAATGCAATACACGCCATGTCAATTTACCATCTAGCGATGCTTTTGGTGTCACTAATGCCCATTGACGATCAAGGTATAATTTATTTGATACAACAGGCCATGTCCTACCACTTGGGACTTCAAAACCGCCACAAGATTTAATTGGATATACGTACATGCGCTTTACATGCGCCTTCGTGTCCTTTTCGACATCTTTTATTTCTAAATTGTTTATTTTTATTTGTTTTTTAAAACTTATAGTAGAAGTGGCCTTTACAGGCACTTTACTTTTTGACGTATTGGTATTATTAGCTTTATATTCTTTTTCTTCCTCAACAGTCCTATTATTATTATTATTATTATTATTATCATTCTTATCTATGAAGTTCACTTTCAGAAATTTAACAAAATGTAACACATCGGACATGTTGGACATATATCCAAATGATATTCTTATTGCTCCAATTGGTTTTTTTACTTTGGGTTTGTTATTTATAACATGATCAATATCGTCACTCATTTCATCATCTTCATCACTTCTAACCTCCATTAAATCATTGTCATCGCCACATACTTTATTACCAGTACGATAATTGTAATCTACTTCATTTGCTGATATATTTAAAAACTTTTGGCATGCACCTGGATTGCAGAAACAACCAGTTCTTAATTGGATATTTGCAAGACTTGCAAGTTTTTCTACATGCGAATATCCTATTGGGTCTCCATTTGAATCAAGTAAATTAAATGCAATTATCGAACCGACTGAGCCATACAAACGATCATAATAATATCCATAAAATTGACACAATGGTTTGCTAGTCTTTACATGTATTAAATTTGTCATTTGAATATAACAAGTGGCAGTTAGATGTTTTACATGTCTATTAATATTTTCCATGCCACCCAATAACATTATTTGTTCCAGTCCATTATTGACACTAAGTATTCCTTGGAAATTCAATGTGCCATCTTCAAAACGCTCTGAAATATTATCTTTTAATTTATGACGATATTGTACACTGTTTTTACTAGCATTTATTGATAGCATACTGCTACTATCGTTTGTCGTTACGGTTGTTGCCATGACAACGGAGACGGTACCACCACCAAAATATTTTTTACATTTACCTAATATATGAGCAGATTTATTTTTCACAATCAATGCGCCTAAACCAGTTGGAAAACCAAAAATTTTATAAAATGAAATCGAAACAAAATCGACATTCGTTAAAACATTTAGATCAAGAGGCGAAGTTGCGGCAAATTTAGCAGCATCTAATAATACAAAAACCTTTTGTTTTTTTTTATTATTCCATTTATTATTATTTCTTTGTTCTTCCTCCTCATCCGTATTATTATCATTATTATTCTCTTTTAAAAAATCCATATTTGGTTGAAAACCTGAAAAATTACATTCCGCTGGGAATGCAAATAAAATTTTCTTTCTATTATTTATGGACGATGGTGATGATCTATTATTTGTTCTTTCTATACATTCTTTATATTTTTTTGCTACATCTATTATTGAAAAATTTTCTTCATTCGACCTTTTATCTAATGCATATTCTCTAATACCTAACATGCTTGTATGACACTCAATGGAATGACAATATGTATCATTTACCATCCATGGAAAATATTCGCCAACAATTTTTAAGGCATGTGTTGCACCTGAAGTAAATATGACAGAATGGGTGGAGGAATCTACGTTAAACAGCTTCAATACTTGGTGTCGTATCGCATCAACTTTAACATTTGCTGGGCCTGATGCAGGTCCATTACTATGAGGGTTTCCATATATATTCATTTTAATATCTAAAAAATGTTTTTCTAATTGTTGTATTGATGGTATCGTAGCACCTGCATGGTCTAAATATGTCATATTGTTATTGTTTCTTGTTTTGTCATTGTAATTATTATTATTATTATTATTATTAATATTATACAGTTGTGGAAATTGTTGTTTACGATAATTTATATCATCCATACAATTTGGATAAGAAATGTTGTTTTTTTTCTTTTTTCCTAATAATGGACTTCGATTATTATTCATTATTTATTCTTCTATTTATTAATTTATTAATTTATATATATATATATTATTAGTATATTCAAAAATTGAAAGGAAAGGAGATATATATTGGTGTGCACACATATAAGTTTTTGTTGCATATACCCACACAATTTTCCACACCAAGCATTGTTTGCTCATCAAAGTCTATATTATTCCATCATTTGCATATGCATGCATGCACGCGAACACAAATAATTAATTACCTGCCTCCTAGTATATAGGTACTACTACTGAAGAAAAATAATATATTACAATATATAAAAATGGGAAGAAAGTGATGAATATTTCTACAATATTATAATGTGTACTTCGCAAATACCATAAGTCATAGAGTTGCGTGTTATTGTTGAAAAGATGAACCATGCAATTGCATTCACCGCACTTTTAGCATCATATTATTTTCTTGTTGTTGTTTTTGCTCATGTGGATACGACAAGTAGTATGAAAAGAATCAATCCATTTGTTGGCCTTGAGTATTTTGAATCAGCTGATGGGGGTGTGATGAAACTTCACCTACTTAACGATACGGAAAGTACTGGCGCAGTTTGCCTTGATGGAACGCCTGCTGGATTTTATTACTCCCCTGCTGCTAATGCTGGCGCTTCAAAGTCTTGGCAAATATATTTTCAAGGTGGTGGTTGGTGCTATGACGAAATGGATTGCTATGGTAGATCTAAAAATAATTTAGGTTCGTCTAAAAATTGGCCAACATCTGCAAGTTTGAATGGAATTGTATCCTCTGACTGCAAGGTAAATCCGGATTTTTGTAACTTTCACAGAGTATGGCTAGCCTATTGTGACGGGAATTCTTTCTCAGGAAATCGTGATGAGCCTGTCGTTGTACAAGGAAAAGAATTATTTTTTAGGGGACGTCGTATTATTGATCAAACACTGAAAACGTTATCTATAAATTTTGGTATGGACCAAGCTGATACTGTAATGTTAACAGGATGTTCCGCTGGCGGCTTAGCAACTTATTTGCATACTGATTACGTCCACAAGGAGCTGAAAGCAAAGTGGGCTAGAGATTTGCAGAAATTTAAAGCAGCTGCAATCTCTGGTTTTTTTTTGCAGCATGCAACTGTTGAGGGAAAGCAAGTTTACCCAGAGGAAATGAAAAATATTTTCAAATTAGCAAATTCAACAAATGGATTAAATGAAGATTGTATTGCATCATTCCCACCTGAGCAGCAATGGCAATGCAATTTTGCTCAACATGCCTATGCACATACAAAAAGTGATACATTTCCATTAAATTCTGCCCTTGATTCGTGGCAAACCGGATGCATTTATACTAGTGAACTTGTGAATGGCTTTCCAAACCAACAAGTGATTAATAATGGGAATTGTAGCGCAGCTACAGGATGGAAAGAATGCTCTAGCAATCCGGAGAATTGCAATACAAAACAGATGATAACGATGAATCAGTACATGAAAGATTTTCAATCTATTATCAGTGATACAGAAACCTATGTAAGAAACGGAAATGGTGCATTTATCCATTCATGCCATACCCATTGCGAAGCACAAAGTAGTGAATACAATACGTTCAAAATAAATGGTATTTCAATTCAGATGGCTATATCAAGTTGGTGGAATAGTGATGGAACTGATCCAGCTAGTAAACATACTTATACACCTTGCGAATATAACACAGAAAAAGATAAGCCGCATATGTGCAATCCTACATGTAGAATTTAACACACCACATGATTACATTCAATCAAACGATATTTGTATCTATACTTTATTATGTATTATATCGGATGGGAAGAGATGTTTTTATTGAAAAAGTAAATAATTTGAAACTACATTATTTCATTTTATTGATGATGATGGTAACCTGTTCAACGGTTCTTTAAGATTTTAGTACGTGTCGTATGTATGTGTGTAGTAGCTTTTCTTGTGTGTTTCGAGAGTCTATATATTATATTTTTTAAATATGCATATAATACTATATACCACCATATCAGTCTATCTATTTATATTAAATATCTTATAACTATATTTGTGCATATATAATACAAGGGACAAAAGGAAAAACTTAAAAAAACTCAACCTAGATTAAAAGAAGAGAAGAAAAAATATGTTTTTCCATTATACACCTTCATTGTTGTTCTTGTTGTTCTTTGCAATAATAATATTATTAACCAATCATAATATTGTGGTTGTTATTGGAAATAATAAAATAACAACTAATAATAATTACCATCAACATCAGTATCGTTCTTTATTTATATTTCACACAGGAAGTTATAATAATAGTGGGCATTTAAACGAGTCTGTTTGGCATAATTATCCGTGGGAAAATGTACATACCATACTTATGTTTAGTCTTTATCCAGAATTAGCAGAATATGCACGCTCAGTCGGAGCAAATGTTGCTATTTCTACAGGGGCCCCATCGGATATAAAGAATGCCACTACACGTAGACAAAGCATAGAAAATGCAATTAATAATTGTAAAATATTTAAATTTTGTAATTCAATTAACTTAGATATTGAAAGGAAAGCAGAAAATAATAGTAACATTTCCCACGAGTTGACAGTGTTTGTACAAGAATTAGCACAAGCAATTGAAGAAGCTGGTGAAAAATACCTGCTGATATACGATGCAGCTGCAACACCGGGCTATGAAGGGCGTTATTATGATTACAATGGTTTAAATAATGCGGGGATAGATTTCTTTTTTGTCATGGATTATGATTTAAATGATTATAATGATCCACCTCCTTGGAATGATCATAGCATGGCAAATTCTCCAGCCCCAGCAGTTGCACATGGATTACAAAAGTTATTAGAATTCATACCGGCCAAAAAAATTGTGGTTGGATTGCCATTTTATGGATACGAATATCTAGGTTTCTTTGGAAAACTACCAATTATCTCTCGCCAATTAGGGATTCATGAAATATCTAGTATGCTAATAGACCCATCATGGTCTCATCATTTTGATAATCAAAGTCGTACACCATATTTAATACATGGAAAGGGATTCACCATGAAGCAAATATGGTATGACGATCCAACAAGTATCATGGAAAAAATCAAAATTGCAACGCAACTTGGTATCATTTATTCCGGTTGTTGGACTGGGGATGCATTGGATTATAGTACAAATGCCCCGATCCCTGCTTCCGATTTTTGGAACGCATTGCTTGTCCAGCAAAAGGGATGAAGGAACAAAGAAAAAGATACTGTAGTTGTATAAATATATATACTGTATAGTAAATTGAAGTTTGAATTTAAATTTTTAGGAAATTATTTGAGTTAAGGTATTTTCCTATCACTTGACCATAATGTATACTTGAAAGGTAAATTAGAATACCACTAAAATGTAATAAAATAAAAAATCACACCGCACAATAACGACATTTTGTTTAAGGAAAATGCCCTAAAAACACCATTTTTACATTTTTTAAGATGCATTTTTTAATTATAATTAGTGTTATTAATTTTCTATAACAGCACAGTATGGGGAAAAGTATAAGAAAATCTTCCATTATTTTCCAGGTACATAGCATGGGAGAAATAGCAGGTACACAACGAACG
>LT649715.1:0-15316 GCA_900128395.1 Stramenopiles sp. TOSAG23-2
TTTGATATAAAACCCAAAATGGGAGAATCTGCATTTTATATCCATTTAGTATACAAATAATATATACTTAAAAGTACCAAATTTTATAGTTTTGGGTGTATATCAGGATAGTCTAATACCTGGAGTAATACCGCGTGCTATACAAGGAGGTATGTGCGTATAGTAATAATAGCAATCCATCAAGCAATCCAGCAATGCACCAATCCAGCAAAAAAATAATAAATAAATATAAACAAAGAAATACGTATATTTATATATCCTAGCAGTAGAGAGAGTAAAAGTAAATCATATACTAAATAAATAAATATATATATGTTTAGATAGATAAATTTGTAATTACATAGTTATATTTATCACATATGAACGACGAACTAAGGGGCAAAAGTATTTTCCAATCAAAGAAGGTAAGTATAGTGATATTTCCCCTCCTCCACCCCGGTCTCTCTCTGTACATAAATGTTAATTTAGATAGTATAAATATATATCATAAATTTAATAATAATATGATATATATGTATATTTATAAATATGATTATGATATGGTTTTCTAATTATTAGCCACTGATGAATTTTTTAAAAATATGAAGATGAATAATTTCTGAAGAAAGTTTGATACCTTTCATTTTTGACGAATTTTTTTTCCATTTCTGAGGCTAATTGGATTTTCAACTACACGCACACACACACACACACACACACACACACACACACACACACATGTATTTTTATATATATATATAATATATATGTATATGTATATATTTATATATATATATATAATATATATGTATATGTATATATTTATATAAATATACAATACTAACATTGTTTTTTATTTTGTTATTATTATAAGTTTTTTTTTAAATCAAGAAAACATGTCAGATGAATACTTCATAAAAACGTCCAAGCAATTAATTTCTAACTTTAAAAAAAAGCACCCGGATACAAGCGATGAAATACAGCTTATATTTAATGTATATGAAAAATATTATAAAAAGATGTATGATTTAGAAAGGAAAGAAAGAATATTAGAAATGGAAACTAATATGGCTTTGAGAAGAGAAAATATTGATCTTCGAACAGAAATTGAAGGATTGAGAAGTATAACTACGATAGGCAATAACATTGCTGTTGGTAACGATAATAATAATAATAATAATAATAATAATAATAATAATAACGATGATGATGCTACAATGTTTAGAGTATCATCATTACATGCAAAATATGTTAATAATATTGATAGTAATAATACATTTAAAATAGAAACAAAGAATAAGAATGTAAACCAAAATAATAATGCCGAGAAAATAGTAGCGAAGGATTCTGTTACACTATCGTTTGATGATACAAGCGAAGGTAGAAGAAGCTATAGTTCATCTATATCTGAAAATAGTAGTAGACCAAGGGGAACTTCCATATTTGGTGATTTGAATGATTTTCTTCATGATGATAATATTATGATGGGTGTTACCCCACGCAGTAATAATAATCTTAGTAATGATGATGATAAATATTGCAATGCAAACAGTACTGTATATAATAATATGCATAATAATAATAATAATAATAATAACGATTACAATGACGATCATGAGAAGAATCCGGCAAAAAGGGATAGTATTAAAAAAAGAAATTCAAGATCATCTATTGAAAAAATATTGAATAGCAGAAAAGGTTCCTATTTTTCAGTAGACAATACAAATGATGATGTTATTAATAATTTTAGTGATGTGTATAATGTCAAGAATGCAAATATCAACCGCATATCGTCATTACCATCGTCAGATAGAATTTCTCCAGCATTGAGTATGAATGGAAAATCAATAAGAAAACAACAATTGAGTGAAAGTGAATTAAATGCTGCTTCAATGCTGGGATATGGACCGACAAAAGTTGAAAGTGATCTAGCTAAGCGACTTGCAAAATTGTCTGGACATAGCGATTTGACACCAAATGATTTAGCATTGGCATTAGCACGTTCTGTAAATAATGGTATAACCGCGAGTAATGTTGGTCGCACTAGAAATAATATGAATATTTATGATGATAGTAATACCGACGATGATTTTTAGTGTTAAAATGTAATGAATAAATGTAGTGTGATATTTTATTTTTTATACTTAGTATTTTTTATTAATATTATCATAATGATATGTACACCGTTCGTCGTACAAAAATGACGCACGGCACAAAATTGAGTTTTTTACTCCCTCAGATACCTGTACACGTGCTTTTGTACGACGAAGTTTTAAAAATATATATGTGTATACGTGTATATATATAAAATAATAATAAAGTACCCGTATTTCAATATTTTTTATACACTCGTATTTCTACCCTCCAGTGATGACAATTCCTACGACCTCTCAAAAGAATAATAGCGTGTTTTGAGCCAATATTAATATCTATCTCAACAAAATGTCAACTCCCGTAACAGGAATTACCGATGAGGTAAATAGATGTTATCAACCTTCTGGTTATGAAAAATATGAAAATGGCGGGGAATAAATTGTACCAGGGTATAATTCATTGTATTTCTCGCCAAATACACATTTTAATGCATAAAGATTAGTATAGGCGCACGTCTTAACTAACCACTGCTTGAATGTCTCGAAATGTGGTTTACGTATAAAATATATTTTTTTTTTCGAAAAAATTTACAATTTCAAAAGACTACTTTCCTCTTCCAATTTCTACTGAGAGCTTTTTGCTTTCCTTTCTTAATTTTTTACTTTCTTTTCTAGCTTTCTTTTCTGCTAATTGTTTTTTTCTAAGCGCTCTACCTTTCTCAGTGAAAAATTCTCGGTGAATACAGAACAACCAAGGAGTAACGAAGGCCAAGCAGAAAATAACAATCAACATAACTATTGATGTATCCAATTCTACCACCTCCTCATCTTCTTGCAATAAAAACCACATATTGCTAAATCAAAAGATGTAAAATTATTTGTCTATTTCTATTTACAGATGTATATGCAAATACA
The DNA here is from genome assembly GCA_900128395.1 of Stramenopiles sp. TOSAG23-2. Taxonomy (NCBI): domain Eukaryota; species Stramenopiles sp. TOSAG23-2. Next base: position 2,988 of record LT649715.1, read on the forward strand.
CATGCAGACACAATTTATTGATACTTTTAATCAACGTTAATAATAATTACAAATGCAATTCTTGCCTAGTTCGTGAGATAGTCTTGTAATGGCAGAGTATATATAAGTCTGTGTGTTGTACGTCAAATTATAACTAACAATAGTTTAATAACAATAATAGTAGTATATAGTATATGATAAAATAACAACTACTGTATGTGGCAATAGATTGCTTATGCTAGACTGATAATAATAATATTAAAATATAAATAACGTAAAAAATGGCTATATTATGTGGGATTATACTAAATGGATGTTTTAATAGTATTATTATATAATATTATAGGTTTTAATTGGTGCACCAGCTGGCCAGCCTGGCGCACCAAAAGACCAAAAGCAACAAGGCACCAAACTGTAAAAAAAAAAGGCTGTGACTGTGACCAAAACAAATATTTTACCTGCATTTAATAATTACAAAAGAGGAGCTAATGCTATATTCCTATTATAAAACTAGCATTTTTTTGAACTTTTTTTTTGAACTGGTTCGGTTTTTTTTTCAGATGGCCATGGTGCAACTTTACAACTGCAAATGTGCAAATCTTAAATTATATATGGCAATAATATAACGTGTGTATAATCAATTTTTATTGTATTATAAAATATATTATTATAACATCATTATAAAATTTAGTGTGTGTGTGTGTGTGTGTAAATATATATATATATATTTATATTTATTATAGATTTGTGTGTGCGTGCGTGTGTTTCTGTTTGCGCGTGTCTGTATACTTTTTATTACTGAGAAATAAAAAATTATAAAAACGAATATTTAACGAATTATAGGGAGATTATTTATAGTATCATGGATATTTCTACGTCGAAAACAACAGTCAAGCCTGTTAAAGAAGATGTAGTAAGACCAGCAGAGTTGAGAGAAAAAGTGGTAGAGATGGGTAGTAGAACGGGAAATGATGATAACGTTCCGGAACAGTTCAATGTGGATGAGGCACGAGTTCTTTTCGAACCCGATGGTGATAATAATATGGATGATATTGTAAATTTGCCTACTTTGAAAAAACAAAGTGTCAACGAACTCCTTCCTAAAACTAACTCTTCACAAGAGTTAAAAGACCATAGACATAAAACCAGAGAAAATTTAAAAATCGAACGCCGGAAATCGCATTATGGAAGAACCTTTAAGCAAAGGCAAGAAATTCTTGAAAAAAGAAGAAGAGCATCGCATAAGGGGGTTACAAAAAAAGACCTTTTATTAAGCTTTACACATAAAAAAGCACATGGTTCGAGAAATGTTGGTGGGCACCCACCACATGATAAGGAAGCGTATGATTCCATTGAAGCAATTGATTATTCTACCCCAGATACAGTCCAAGAAACAGATTTTTTAAAATCACAGGATCATGATAGTAGAAAATGGCGTGGCTGTTTCCTTTGGACTTTATATTTTTTTTTCGGAGTCATCATTTCAGTAGTTATAACGTATACCTTGCTATTATGTGATATCATTTTAAATGGGCGCGTTTATTTAACTACTGAGAGTTTAAATACTGGTGCCATTGGAAGTGCATGGTGCGCATGGGTTGGAACTAGTTTAGCGCTTTGCTTGGGTGCTGCATTTTGCGTTCTTGTTGAACCAGCTGCTGCATCATCTGGCATACCAGGATTATTAGCATATTTAAATGGCGTCACACCGAAAGCTGGGAAATCATTTATTACTGGGAAGGATACGGATTTCCTATCATATCAAACAATGTTTTCAAAATTAGTCGGCATGATTTTTTCCATTCCATCTGGTTTATGCATTGGCCCGGAAGGTCCTATTATCCACATTTCGGCATTGCTGGCACGTTGGATAGGGAAAATAATGCACGAGATCGAACATAAATTATTCCCTGATTATGCGTTTAGAACGAAGAAATCAGAAGCACGAGATTTTCTAGCAACTGGAGGTGGATGTGGTATAGCAGCTGCATTTCGAGCTCCGTTATCTGGTGTTTTATTTGTTGTAGAAGAAGCCTCTTCACACTTTAAAGTTAAACATCTAGAGCAGACATTTTGGGCGTGCATTATGTGCTACTTTGTTGGTTACACAATATACCAACCTGAGGAAGGATTTTCAAAATTTGCATTGCCTCAAGGAAAATTTTGTTTCCAATACGATTCTGTTATGGTGCTCTTTTTCGCTATCATTGCTGTTCTTGGAGGTATAATTGGTGCGTTCTTTAATCAAGTTGTTGAGGAATTGAATCATTGGCGTGTTGAGAATATCAACAAATCCGCTTGGAGAAGGGTTGCAGAAGTTGCTTTTATTTGCCTGCTTACAGGATCATGCGCCGTGCTTCTACCAGCTGCATGGCCGTGCAGAGAAATGACTCCTGCATTAATGACAGTGGATAGCACTGGTTGCCATAAAGATGCAGACACCCGTCAATTGTTCAAAGGGACAATCAAATATGAAGCTATGGAATCTATGTATGGCGAACAGAATATCAGTGCTTTGCCAGCAGCAAATCAACGCATGTTGCTAAATGCGCGGAAATACCGTGTACCAAAGCAATACCGCGCTGCTGGGAAAACAAAAGATATGTATGACGATATCTACATATCAAAAGAGGCAAAAAATATCAAGGTTTATTATGCTCATAAATATACATGCAAAGGTAAATACGAATACAATGAAATGGCTGGTTTGTGGCTAAATGGTGGTGTTAAATCAGCGAAAAAACTGATGGAACGAGGGTTTCCAACTGCATTAAGTTGGCATACGTTATTGGTATTTTTTATTGTATACTTCATTTTAGCTGCACTTACTGCTGGAATTAGCGTCCCGGCTGGATTGGTTATCCCAATGATGTTGATGGGTGGTTCATTTGGTCGTTTGGTCGGGCTAGTTGCCATGGAATGGAGACGCAACAATTGCCCAGGTTATGAAAATTTAGATCATGATTTGGCATCTTCCAATATGTATTATTGGACTGGTTCATATCGCTGGACTTTGTACGACTGTACCATGCCAGATCCAGGTACGTATGCCATTATTGGCATGGCGGCAATTATGGGTGGTTCTGGTAGAATTACAATGATGCTTGCTGCTGTATTGCTAGAATTGACAGCAGATCCTTTACTTATTGCACCTATTGGTGGCACGTGTATTGTTGCTATGTTGGTCGGTAATAGCTTTAACCATGGTCTGTACCACGGTTTAATTCCTGTTTTTAACTTGCCATATTTAAATATGGAACCATCAAGTTTAATGTGGATTTCAAAAGTAGAGGAGGTTATGACTTATCATCCAATTTCTATTAAAAAGATAGTATCTTTAAAAACATTAGAAAAATTTATTATCGCTTTACAAAGTGGTGTTATCAAACATAATGCATTTCCAGTTGTTTCTCAATTAAAAGATGGTGGGCCACACGATTTGAAATTGCAAGGGCTGATCACGAGACAACAATTATATGAAGCGTATGAAACTGCACAATACGAAGCTGTAATGGGATTCATGAATCTATACAATTACATGGAGCGATCACCATTAACTGTATACCCACATACACGTTTAGGTCGCGCGTATGAGGTCTTTCAAAAGCTTGGTCTACGCCACATGCCAGTAATCAAAACAAATGGTTGTATTGTTGGTATTTTGACGCGAAAAAATTTACAAACGTATTTACTCCATAAAAATGCATCATTAGCTAGAATACAAGCAGTTTTTCGCGGTAAATTAGCAAGAATTAGACGTAGATTGGCATTGGAAAAATTACATGCTAAAAAAACTTTTCGGTTAGATAGTACCAGTAGTAACGACAAAACAGATAACAGTAAAAAAAATGAGTAAGCTATAATAAATTAATTAACATAAAGTTTAGAGTTTCAGAGATCCCAGAGATATGTGCATAATACTATGAATACATATTTATAAATTTGTTATTCAATTTTTCGGATATGATACCTTTATACTAATACTACTGGTATATTCTGTATTCTGTATTGCAGTGCTATTCCAGTATTCTGTTTCTACATATAGGCAATCTGTCATCTACTTACACTATTAAAATATTATACTAAGCCATTTAAATTATACTCAACTAGCACACTTACGCTTTTGCAAAAATACAATGGCACACAATAGCAAAATATACACAATATCTAGGTCCTATAGACTTTTCATAAAATGTTAAATGTGTGTGGTGTTGTTACCTGGTACAGTAGCTACAGGTACAGTACCTGAGGCCTGTGGCCTGTGAGGCCTGAGCGATAACTAGAGCTACTAACTTATATTTATATATTTTTCTTCTAGTAATAAATATGCGGTATGTGCGTATGCACATATATAATAATAATATATCATATATATATATTTTTCTTCTTTATTATAATGTTATTTAGAATTATAGAACTTAAATTAGAATATCTTCTTCTATTTCATCTATTATAAAACAAATAAGTACATTCCAATACATGAAATAGAATACATATACATATATATAAATATATAAAATACATACATAGATATTTCCAACAAATAGCAGTGTTCATATCATCATTTATTATACATATAAATATATTATTAATAAATAAATAATATGACGTCCTTAACACCGCATGGAAAAGCTAGGACAAAAAGTGCATTGCAAAGTTTTGCACATGAAGGTGGACACGCATTTGCTGAACCATCCCCAAAAGAAGTTGAAAAACAAAGTAATGGTAGGCGTGCAAGCATAAAGGCACTTGCCAAAGGTGCGAGTAGCATGATGAAGAATGCGCGTAAATCAATTGCTATTTTAAAAAATAGTGTAACCAAAAAAAAGGAAGAACCACTCGTACAATCGGAATTATGCTCGTTGGTACGGGATATAGAGATCGGCGACGAGGCGGGGGATATGGTTTTACACGGTATTTCACGAGTATTTCTTATGGACTCTCAATCGTATCTTGATATATCATTTGATCGCAATTCCCTTGTTGGGGAGTTTAACGACGTAATATCGAAACATTTAAATATTACACACAACGGTGTATGTGGCATGGTACAATACTGCTTTGGTAACTATTTGCCATTAAATGATGATGATCACGTCATTGAAATCATGGGTTTATGGGATTCCAAAAGCGAAATGGATGGCTCTTGTCGTTTATGTTTTATTCAAGAATATTATTTGCCTGGTGGACCGTTTGATGTCAACAGCCTTGATGCTGCAAACGATGATAAAACAGAAGGTATCTCGGCCCATAAAATACGCTACTTAGAATGTTGCCATAGGTTACGTACTGGAATGTATTCCTTATCTGTTAAACGTGCTATTAAGGTTGCAGCTATGCAAATATTAGCAAAACGTTTTGAAGACCATACTCATTTCCCACAAATGGACGAGTTGGTATCACCAGCAATTGTAGAACGTTTTGGCTTGCGTGATGTTGAAAACGACGTGAAAACGGAAATAGAAGAATTAAAAGGTGTATACCCAGATGCAATTTCATATGAACATCATGTACTTGAAGTGGTTTCAAATGCAATTCCATATTACGGAAGTAGTTTTTTCCCAGTCAAAGTTATGGTTCAAGATGTCAATCAAAATGGCTCCAGGTCAAGGCCTACAGAGCAAATTTGCGCGGTAGGAAACGATGGAATACATTTATTAAGTGGTTGGAACTTAACTGTTGATGAATATTTCCCATATTCAAATATTCATCGTTGGACAACAGCAACAGATCCAGATTTATTTGCATTTGTTGATGAAGAGAGTATTCATTTCCTAGTATATGAATATCCGAAAGCAATAGAAAGACGTGTAACGGCATCAATTGAAGGATTGATGCAATTTCACGAAGGCAATGATAATTTCAATGCAACACACGATTATGAAGCAGTTATGACAGCTAAATCCAAATTTCTTGCTATGGATAATTTATCGTTCTCTGAATGTGCAAGAGTAGAAGTTGAAGGTGCAAATTTAAAATCATTATATGGCGATTCTGCACATAACCTTATTGGTAAAGATTCTAAGATCGTTGATATAAAACGCAACAGAGGCAATGGTGGCCGTCGATCAAGTTTAGCAATGACTAGTCTTGTATCAGCAGGTGCAACAGTAGACGACGCAACGTCCAACGAGTTGAAAAGTGTTGAATTTGCCGGATTTGGAGATAAGGGTGATAATAGTAAAGAATTGACGAAACAACAACGACGCATGTCGGCCATAAGAGCACTGAATGCTAAAAAACAGGCATCAAGGAATAAAAGTAAACAATAGCGTGGTGTGTAGAGTGAACAATATTATGATTAAAAGCACATTTTTGTGATACATTTAAAAAAAGATCAATATAATTAGATTGAGTATTTGAGCATAATATTCTTTAGGAGATACTCGTATATTATTAATTATACGTACGTATGATATGCATATATTACTTAACACGGGAAGTGTAAAATTATTAATAGAACTCTTAGATTTTTTAAACAATCATTAATGATACGAACGACTTTGTATGGCTCAAATCGACAAAGATTTCCCCCATGCCAACATCAATATCTCAGCCAATTTTTAAGAACTTCTAATAAAATTAAATGTACGCGTATTTTAATTTTTTATTCCTACTCATGACAATATTGTTATAATATATATATATATATATATATATATAACACCTCTTATGTACTAACACAAATTAAGCATTATCGTCGTCATCAAACCGATATACATCAACTTTAAATTTCCTAAATGAATTTGATTTTTTAAAATCATCAAATGATGCATCAAGTCGCTCGAGAATCTGTTTCAAAGCAGTATCAAACATGCTTCTAGAAATCTTATTTTCTTCTATTTTTTTCGAAATTATTTCTATTTCCTCATCTTTGATTCCAGTATTTTTTCCTTTAATAAATTTCTTAAATATAACAGGCGCTCGTGAGACTAATGTATTATGCGAAGATGTATCTTTAAACTTTTCCACTGAGGTCCATAAGTTGACACAATGAGCTAGTGATGGTTGTTTCTCTTTTAAGTACGTTGTAAGATAATTTTGATATTTTGCTTGATTCAAGAATTCCAACATGTTCAATGTATTTTTGATTTTTTCATATTTTAATTGCCATATTTTCCTTTCCTCTTTTTTCGATTCTTCGCTTTGAACAAATCCGGCAAGAGTATACCATTCCTCAAGTGAGTGATACAATATATTTCTCTCTTCAATACAAACTGGTGAATCAAAGAAGAATGTCAAAAAATTCTTATCTTTTAGAAATTCACACATATGTTTGATTTTATCACGATTTTTTTGTGTCATATGGCGTGTTAAAATAGCATCGGCGAGAGTGGCTACTTTGCTTAAAGCTACCTGGACCTTGTAAATCAAATTTTCTTCCGGTATGTCTTTCGAATCGATGCTTTTTCCAGCTTTTCCATTTATTGAACGGCGCACAGCAACAGTCCTATTTTCACTTGATGTCATACTGAGACGGCGATTTGCAGAGTGACTTTTTGTACCACCTCTAGCAATATGTTTCATTTCTTCCACTTGTTTTAATTGTTCAGCTGATGACACTTCCATTGTACCTTGCATCATGAGTTCGAAAAGCCTTGCAGAAGGCTTTTCCATACGATTTCGAGTTTTCGTTTCGTCGAGTAAATTATCATTGTAGATCATCCCAACTTTCATAATTAATTTAAGCATATCTGCTCTCATTGTCTTCGATGTCTCCTCACTATCAAAACTAGCAACAACTCGTAATAAAGCATCCAAAGCAGCGTGACCATGCTCACCAAGCAAACCAGTTATCAAATTTTGCACAGATTTGGTCTTGCTTAAATTGGACGCTATTTTTTTTTTAGTTCTAACAAACATCGACATCTTCTAATCAATTTCGCTCCTTGCGAGTTTTAATGATATAAATATTTTCAATGATAAAAGACGTTGGTTATTCTTCGGATATTTATTATACATCAATATTGTTGTTAGTCAAACCAATTCTATGTTAATAGGTACTAACTACTATTTATATTAGTAAAAATGCCACAGAATAATCCTCGGCGGAAGAATATTTGTGCATTTCGGCTTTGTGATTTGTGTTATTCCGAATCAGTTTTAGATGTATAGTTTTATATAGGTAATTACGTTACTCGTAGAATACGGAAGAAATGCGTCTTTCATTATAAGAAAAACCTTTGCACGATTTGTTTTTTTGTGTTTTTTTTCAACAATAAGCACATAACAAAACTTTTGGAAGGAAAGCGACATATAGCTAATTACCAGTACTGGCAGATCTACTACGCACAGTATATTAGCTATATATCCCTTCAAAAAACCCAAATCTATAAACATACCAAAGGTAACAATGAAACGTACTAGAAATACCAACCAAGGCGCAGATACGTCACCACACCTTAGTAAAAATCCAAAGGCATATTGCACATTTTTCGAATACATATGCACAAGTAGAAAGTCACAGTGAGGCTGAATTTTATAAACGCCGTTCGGAACGCATTCATGTTGTAGAAGGCACTTTGTCCCGGCATGTTAGAAGGTCTTTATATACAGATGTACCTACTGAAATATGTGTCTGGGAAAGCATAAATGACGAGCCTAAGGTAGAAAGCAATACAAATGAAATGGCATTTTACTTATCAAATGAATATATAGCCATGAAACGAAGTGACAGTAGTCTGTATGATTGTTTTAGCAACAACTTCAGCAATTCTTTAAATGACGGAACTTCAATGTCTTTAACAAATTCTCGTAATAGCTTCAGAAAATGGCATTAAAAAGAGTGGTAAAAATGAAACGTATACAAATAGAAGTAATTATAATATTGTAGGATTACGTAAGGTAACACAATCGTCAAAAAAAGTTTTTTCTTGTTTTTATTTTTTATTACAAAAATTAATTTTTTTTTCTTTTTCTTTTAAATTCTCTTATTTATATGTGAATGTGTGTATATCTATCATAGACTATTTGACATTATGAGATTAGAATTATAAACTGAAATGGTTAAAATCTACTTGTAAAGTCATTACGACGTACGAGTAATAATTTTAATATTACCGTCGGTAAATAAATATTTATTCGTATAATGCTAAATACTTCATAAAAATTATTTTAATTCTTTTCTACCGAGCGTTCGTAAATTTTAAATCTCTCTCAAAATAATTAATAAAAATACGTACATGACATATATAAAACTTACACACACACATGGACAAAATCAAATTGTCTTTCAAAGATTTTATCTCACGGAAAACTTGGAACTTTCACACCAAGTTTTTCGTTGCTCATTTGCAATAAAATTGGGAATTTTTTTATTATGATCTCATGCAATGGTATCATAGCATCAACACACACTTTTCCATGAATTTCAACACCACGTTTCAAAATAATAAAATGATTAACTAACGCATTTTTTAATTCCTGAACTTTCGCACTTTTCTCCGGCGTTGAATCAACGTCCTCAGCAATTTCTGGGAAATCTGTCCGGTACGAACCTGTTAAAAATGGCTCATAATTGGCTATTCCGCCATTGACTGCCGCATCTACCGTACCATTGATAGCCATGGTGAAAGATTGCTCTGCAGTTCTACCTTCTAATGATTCAGCGACTTCAATTCTCCTCTTTAAGTCTTCATTCTTGTCTACAACAGTTATAACTGCAACTTCCAATGGATTTTGATAATGTTCCGTTGTTTCAACAACTTCCAAGCGTCTTTTCACGTTTGGAAATGTATCCTCGGTTCGCATAAAAATCTTTTTGGTCCATAAATCCATAAATTCGTTATAAGTTTCTCCTCTCGCTTTCATTTGTGCTTTTCTTTCTCTGTTCTTTCTGAATGGCCGAGGGAACCAAAAAGTACTAACATTGCAGTTCTTTCGATAAAGTTTTACAGGATCAATCATTGAATCCCTAAATTCCGGCATCATATTATCCCATTCCTCTGCATATGCAGTTGTGACACCACTAACTTGTATATACAATTTATCTTCGGATTCCTTCATTTCATCCTTTTCCTTTCCAGGCGGGACGCTCTTAGCAGTTGGAAATTGATGGCGCAAACGAGAAGAAAATTCCATAATGGATTCTAAAGGTGCACCACGGTATACAAACACTTTGTTGCGAATATCTACCGGGTATCGAAGACCAAGAAAACTTACACGAAAGTGTGTAGGGTAAAAACGCTCTTGCTGTTTGATTGATAAATAATATTTTGCCTGTTCCATCAAAACACTAGACAATTTTTCATACATAAATTCCCTTTCATAAAATGTGCGAAGTAATTCACAATACGCCAAACACTTCTCCCAATTTTTCCCTAACGCATACAAATCAATAGCTTTCCTATATACGCGAATCCTTCTATTTTCGATACTCTCACTAGCCCAAGTTGTCGCTTGATCCATTGTTAATGCTGGTACATCTTTGTTTTCTTCCCATGGATACGTTGCGTGCATCAGCAACACCTGAGCAGCTTCGCTATGATTATTAAGATCAAGGTGTATTTTTTTCAATCTTTCTACATATTTAACAAACATATCATCTCGCTGTGCCTTTTTCAAATACGCCATTAAGCGTAACATAGCTTGTGTCTGCTCATCTTCGTATTCTAAATCACCTTTGTTGCCAAACTTTGACAATACACTCAGAAGAGAAAATAATTTTGTAACTTCTGATAAAAAATCCAAAGTTTCACCAGTATTTAGCAGTGGGTCGCTTCGAAATTTTTTTCTCAGCCGAACATCAAATAATTCTTCAAATCCTTGACCTGGCGCATGAGTTTTGCTTTTACCACCATTGCTACTTCCATTACTATTGTTGTTGTTATTTAACCCGGTACGCGTTGGTTGTGGTCTCAAGAGCGACCTTTCTGTAACAATTAAATCAACTGCATTGATTGTTACAAAACGTATCAGTGAAAAGTTATTCGAACGTTTTAATTCTTCTGAAAAGAGCGATAAATACATATCAGTACTCAAAGCTTTAGTTTTCTCGTGCTTTAAATCAGCAAGCCGTAATAATGGTTCGACTAGCTGCTTTATCATAGAGTATTTCCTATTCCCCAAAGCGCCCCAAACCTCGCGAATCTTATCGCAAACATCGTTGCGTATATCACCAGCCTGTTCAAGCACAACTTTTCGTCTATTTTTACTTGAACCTTCCAAATCAAGCGTATCTGAATTCAACATTGCTAGGCCAGAAAATAAATACGAGAACCATAAGTCCATTTTTTCTTGGTCTGTCAAACTTTCGCCAGTAGCCGAGGCCGCTGTATCAACTTCTTGACCAGGTGCATCCCTCCGAGTGCGGTCTAAAATTTTCTCCAAATCATACAAGAAATCATTTTTCAACGGTTTTCCAAGCCACTCTAAGATTCTTAATGCAATATTCTGATGGCTTATACAAACAAAAGCCCACCGTTCATCATATATTTTCTCCTCTTTATGCAGCGTTGATAAATGCCAGCAAACTTCTAATAAATCTTTCATAAATTCCCAAATAGCTTTTGGTGTTGAATTTTCCTCTGGGCTATTTCCTAAAGATCTTTTCAAAAAGTGTTCCATTTGCATAGGTAACATCATTTCTATTATACCAAGAAGAGATGAAACAGCGTGGCCTACCACATCTAAATCTTGAAGTTCCTTAATTACTTCAGTAGCTTCCATGTGACGAACAATAGTTTTATCTTCCCCAAGTAACGATGTCGTTAATTTCAACAATTGTGGCAATAAATACGACATTTTCCATGCATCATCAAAAGAAGCTGCTTTCTTCACAATAGTGCATAAATCTTTCACAATCAGCACAGACCATTTCATTTCAATATCATTATGATCATTTAGTTGAACGATGTGTTTTTTTAACATAACTATCATGCACGGCAAAATGCTTGTTCTAAATTCTTCCCTTGCCATTAATTTTCTTCTTTCACAGATTTGATGCACTGACTTTAACTTAGCAATATTTAATTTCAATAAATTCTTACCACTATTACGAGTCTCGTTGCTTATCATTCGCTTCTTCAATTTCATCTTGTTCGTCTCATCTTGTTTTTCTGGATTGTCATTTTCTTCTTCCTCTTTTTCTCTTTTTAAATCATCATCCGTGCGAATTGATTCAAAAAATTCTCTAGTAATTTCACCAAGTTCAGTTTGATTAAATAATTTTTCCAAAGCAGTAAAAACAGGAGTGAAATTTTCCAACGTGCGATGTTGAATATCCTGTAAATTCTTTTTTCGCATCATATCAGAGATAATATATGTCAATTCTAACAGCGATTTTTTCAATGTCTGCAACATGTTTGTCGGATCTTGTCCCTGCTCTTTCTTTTTTTTTGCAACTTGAAAGT
>LT649716.1:0-15303 GCA_900128395.1 Stramenopiles sp. TOSAG23-2
GATAATTCCTACTCTTCAAAAGAATACAATAACTGAGACAATAATATCTATCTCAATTAATGTAAAGGAGGAACAGTTTTTTTTTTTAGCGAGTGTACCTGGTAGCATATAGCTCTCTACACACACACAAATTTTAAAATTTACACCTTTTTAATTTAAAATATACGGTACAATTTATTCTCCGCCTTCCTGATGATGTTTCGTTTTTCATCAACTGCTACGAGTAGTTGATACCATCTATTTACCTTCATTGGTATTCTCTATTATAGATATCAACACACTAGTGTGAGATAGATTATTTCAGTTATTGTATTCTTTTGAAGAGTAGGAATTATTATGAGTAAAATTAAAAAATTAATTATGTGCGTTAAACTTTAATTATACTCGGTATATAATATTGCATATACGTATTATTTCTCTTACTCATCATTATATATACGCGTATATACGTATTTGACATTTTATATAAAATATTTTAAAATAAAATACGTCGTACGAACCGTCGTATATGATACTCTCGTGGCCTTATTCTTTATTATCATACTCTGGTGGATTTACACTTGGTGCATTGATATTGGCAATTTTTTTCCGTACTTCTTTTAATTCCTCCGTTGCATTAGAACTTTTTAGAAAATGATCTCCTTTCGGACCTGCATTTTCACCGGGATCACCTAAACTTATTCCTGCTGTAAGATTTACAGCTGTTTTGTTTCCCAAAGAAGATACATTTATTATTGGTGCACGCCATACTTGTTTACCACCAAATTCACCCCATCGTTCTAAGTCATCTATCTTCGCAGTTTTAATCTGTTCATTATGACGTAAACAGGCCAAACTCAACTGATCTTTGCATGGATTTTCTAAACCGCCAGCATCTTTCTGCTTTTTTGGCAATAAGAACGTATCCCTATCATAAGCATCTGCCCATTTGCGAATGTCCCCCATTTGTGTATCTTCCCTATCTTCCTCCGCACCAACTTCCGCTTTCGTGTTTCCGTCTACAAATTTGCACTCACAACATTGCGGTCTTGAGTCAATACCGTATCCTAAATACGGATGATCATCTGGTAAATTAGGAGCATTTTGAGCAATTGTTTTATTGTCTGCGAGATCTGGATATTTGGGAAAATCGGGAAGTTCCAACAATATTGTTTCACCTTTGTTATGCTTCATTTGTCTTTGCAATATTTCTTTCGTTTCTCTATTGACTTTCATTCTATCAACCGCTTCCTCTCTCATTGGTGTCAGTTTCTGTGGGTACGTGTCGCCAAATTGTTTTAAAATATGTGTCGTCTCTTCTTCTTCTTGCTCTGGAATGGAGTCTACTTTGATCGGATTTTTAGACAAAGATGGTTGAGAAAGTTTTGATCGCATAGCAGCCTTAACATCTGGGCGTAGATGGCGTATCTGATGCCTTTGAACAGGACGCCTTTGAACGAAACTATGGCGGATCGGCCACTTTTGCTGCGTTATATCTAAAAAGGATGTTCTTGTGTTTGCTTTCGTTAGGCTCGCATCGTCGTTGAAGACATTTAATGGTGGGTGAATCTTCTTTCCTGTGATCATTCGGTTTTCAGTCAATGTTAATGTCTCTGTCATGTTACATGGGCAACATTCTCTCTTTCGAGGTTTTTCATGTAGCCATTTATCTAAAACGCAGATTGGATATGCAATCAAGTCGGGCTTTTGATTACGACGGTAATACAATTCGACCTCTTCATTTTGTTTTATAGGTTTATTTCCATTGACTTCCAAACCCTTATCTCTGGTCCAAGGGGTTTTCTCTCTAATAATGTCTCTCATCATTTGCATTCGTGTCTCCCGCTCCCTTCTAGGTTGAGTCCTTGGTACCCATTTATCCTTTAGTGGCATCCCAGCATCTAAATTTGATACGTTTCCACCTAACCGTCTTAATATTAAAGTGCAGCTTCCTTGAATACTGTTAAAACTTTGCCTAGGGTCTAAAATGCCATCACCATTCATTTTAACTAATATTGGTATTTGGGCATTTGTGTAAAATCGAAACATGGCTACTATTTCTTTTGGTATCTTCCAAGTTTTAATTGCCATTGCTGGATTTCGTATGCATTCAGCAAGTTTATTAGTAGGTTTAAAGGCCCACTGATACATAATGTCAACATAGGAAACATACCTGACGCGAGTTTCAAGCAAACTTGTAGGTTCTTCATCTTCAGTATCCAACCTGACTTTTCTTTCTTTTACCGTTGAGCCCAGTAGTTTTGAAGTAACTTTTGATTCTTTTGTATTACGAGGATCATGGTAAAAGGTGCCTTGTAAAGGGTCAATCGCGCGCAAAATACCACGGTCCTCTATAGTTTTATTAGGTTTTAAACGTTTTTGCATTGCCTCTTGAGCTTGTAAAATTGCATCTGGCTTTTCAATACCATTACTACATACCATGTCTGGCGCACATGCAACAGTTGTTTCGCATGGGGCACCGGTATCCCCTTTACATTCTCCCTTAATACAGAGTAATCCATATGCACAATCTTCCCTCTCATATTGTTTCGTACACGATGAGCCAATACCTCCTTCATCTATGCATTCACCAGATGGGGCACACGATAATCCGTCTTCACACTCATAATTGGTATTGCAATTTTCACCAACTTTTCGAGGAACAATACACATGTTGTATTGCACTATGCAACGCAAACCCTCTCTGCAATCTTCATTTTTATAACAATTTCCACCAGATGGCTCTCCACACTCACACGACATTAATGGAATGAATGGGTTTGAGCGTTTTATATAATCATTTGAAAAGAAACCGTCTTTCCCAATTTTACCAGTTCTAGCCATATCCTTGTAATCCCTTGGATCATGATGTTCTAAACATCTAGTTCCATGCTCACATTCCCTGTCCAAATGACATAATTTAGGAATACTATATGGTTGACACTCTTCTAATGATAATACAGGTTTTGGCACAACGACACTTTTCTTCTCAGAAGAATGATTTCCAAAATCAAAATGTACACGATGTATAATTTCTGGCCCGCCTCCTTCAACGTCTGCAAATTCATTTTCGTAGGTATTGATATCACCGGGTTTATTTCCAGAGTTAATTGCTTTTAATGCATTTGCACCAATTTTTGCTCTTACGGATTGGATTTTATCAGCCAATTTTTCTGCAGACCCATAACCTGGAATGCTGGTCGGAACACTGCTGATGTTGTCAAAAACGCTACCATCCTTCGTTCCTCCACCAGAGTACGGTTTTTTGTTTGTATATGGTTTTGATTTATCCCAAAAATCACAGTTACCATCGCTCGTAAATTTACATTCACCTGGATTTATTTCTCTATGTGGCAACGTAGGTGGAAATTCCCAACAACAATGATTAACTCTATTGCAAAAAAATCTAGTCAAACCCTTACACTTTGTCTTTGGTTTACTTTTTGGTAGCGAAGGTAAAATGGGCTGACCATTGTACTTCTTGCTTTTATCATTAGATGGTGCGTTCATACCTGGAGCTCCACCACCACCACCACCACCACCACCATGCTTGTTATTATTAGGTCTTGGTTTATTGTAATTTTTATTTACATTAGGGTAGACTATTCTACTGATACCCTTGCCACCCTTTTTGCGATTGAAGTCATTTACTCTCTGTACAATATTTGCACTTTTGACGATACGTTGGTTACGAGTTTTGCTAGAAATTTGGGAAGACGTAGTTGATTTCACAGCTTTTTTTGGATCTTTCTCTTGATCTTCTTCTTCATCCCGAAATTCTACTACCGTGCATAACATATTTTTTGGATCACATGCTAAATTTAAACAACAATCATCGTGATTTCTGCAAGTGCCACCTCGAGGATTGCAATGAAAGTCGCTATTTGACTTTTTGATTACTTCCGGCGATTCCACACTTAGTTGATCGTTATGTTTCTGAGATTTAATAACACTATGAGAGTCGGTGTACTTATAATCTGTATCTACATCAACATGATATTCACCTATGTGATGTGGTATTGACTTTTTAAAGTTGACATTTGTACGTTTGAAAAAAAATCCCCCACCCTCATCTAAAAGAGGAAAATTCTTTGGATTTGTTGGATTTGGATCTGGATCAAGTTTTCCCATAGTTTCCAGAAACGGATGTTTATCTGGCATTGGCCCAAAATTTGGATGCATATATGTTGGTTGATTTCCTTTATCAATTGCTTTCCCACCTGTAGCAGAATCAAAGTACGTCTTGTCTAAAGCTGCTGCACCAAATTTGTCTGCTTTCAAGGCTGCACCTTTTTTTTGTCTTTTTTCCGCTTCTGCCATCTTTTCAGCGGCTCCACCAGAAATTTTTAATTTTGCACGTTCTTTTGCAAGAATTTCCATCGGGCCTGGAACGGGAGAGGAGCTGCTCTTTAAATAAGAAATATCCCCATCCTTATCAATACTACTGGTAGTAACTAATCCTCCCAGTCCATATTTATTGATTTCATCCGATGCATCTATACATCGTTTTCTTTCATCTTTACCTAAACTGCAAATTAATTCCCCGCAACAAAATCGTTGTGATTCGCATACATCTCCATTTCCGACACAGTCATAACCAGGAGTTTTGGTTTTAGGTTTAGAAAATTCAGCTTTGTATGGGCATTTGCCACCCGTGACGTAAGGACAACCTTGTGCTTTACACATATCACCATAAACAAGATCTCGAATTTTGATATGAAATCTTGTAACGCGTTGCTCCATCTTACCATTTACGTATCGAATATCAAAGCTACCATCAGGGTTTAATGCACTAATTGTCGCTGGTTCATAGAAACATCCACCGAGCCATCGCGCATCTATTTTTGAACCAACATTTAAAACAATATCTTCTGCTGATACGGAACCACTTCCTTTCCTATTAGATGGCAACATGATTTCTTCATCAGTATTTAAATTTACGACACCACGAGCATCTTCATCTTCGTTTGGAAACTTATGAGTATTCATTAAAGGCACGCCGCTACTAAATTCATTTGCATTTTTATGCGAATTATCTAAAACATTGAAACCATTTTTCCCTCTGACAGTGGGATCCCAATTATTGCCTCCGACATGAGAATTATTTCCTGGATCCATAACTTTGTAAGTAATCCCCCTTGACTGTTCTATTTTAATAGCCTCTGCACATTCAGCGGGCGTCCCTTCAAACCCAGAACATGGGTCCGAGATTGAATTATAACGCCTATATACAAAAGTCGATAGGTTTCCCCAATGATGACGAGCTTGGATATCATCAGCACCTATGTACCTCGGGATATTAGAATCATATTTATCAATGCTTGGAGTATTTTTAGTAGGTATGTCCTTGTTTGGTACTTCGGCACCCTCTCGACGTTCAGCTTCTGTCGGTAGGTCGTTTGTATCATTCAAAAATCCAACACGTTTCCATATCGAATTTGCAGTTCCAAGTTTAGGCCATTTTATATCAGCTTGTTGATTATTGATTTTGAATTTCTTAATTTTTTTTGCAAGTTCCACATCACGATCCCAACTTTCAGCGGGATTTGATTTGGCTACACCAAGTTTGTCCATATGGATCCAATTTGTATTGTTATGCTGGCATTTTTCATAAATTGGCCCCCGAGCCGTACCTTCAGAACAATTTCCATTACCACTGGAAATATTAGATATGCACCAACCACATGCAAAGTCTTGTATACATTCTTTTTTTGTTTTTTGTAAGCTGCAAGAAGTTTCTGTAACAATACTTGGACCATTTTCACGAAGCACATTTACTTGGGCAGTTAAAATTGAAATGCGTTGACGCAAATGCTTTCTGCATTTTTTTGAGCAAAGAGATCCTGGCTCCAACACGGGTTGTCGTTCTCTGCGTTTTTCTTTGTCCTCTGCAACTCTTACTCGTTTCTTTTGATCTTTGTACTCTTGCTTTCGTTTTTTATACAGTTTTTCACGTTTTTTCTCATCCACGATATTTTGTTCTACAATTCTAGTAGCGTTATAAGCTATATCGAATTTTAATTTAACATCATAAATCTCTTGCAAATGAATGATTAATGCATTAATTCTTTTCAATAAATCGATTTCATATTTATCTTGGTTGCTTAAATCAAATTCCAACACTTCCGTTGGATTTTTTATACATGGTTTTTCTTTTGCTTTCCAGTTAGTATCGAAACCATCTTTTGACTTACCTTTCCAGTTAGTATCGAAACCATCTTTTGACTTACGAATTTTGATCCCACCACCAGGCTTGACATGCAATCCTTCTCCATGAAGCGATAAACCACCAGCTTTGGTAATTAATGTGTCAGTTATTTCAGTTGCTTGTTTATGAACTTTCCCAACACAATCACCACTGCCGGTAATTTTAGCATTGGAATTACCACCGTCGCTACTTTTAACATTGAAATCACAAGGTTTGCCATTTATTTTTTCTTGGACCCGTTTTTCAACACCTGAAATAATGTTATCAACATTTGGAGGTATCTTCGTTTTCGTTTTTATTTCTTGCTCAATAAATACTACATTGTTATTATTGTCTTCGTCAGGTTTTTCACCACAAAACGGTGCACCGTCTGCTTCTTTTTTAAGATCATCTTTCACAGTTTTTACTTCTTGGCGTATCATGTCTGCAACATCGAACTGTGAAATAAGATCAGATTTCAAAGACCGAGCTATACGTAATTTAATACCTAATACTTCACGTTTCACTTTATGTGGATTCATTTTTTTATAGGCCACAACTTCGCTAGTACTTTCTACATCTATTTCACTGTTCATTTCTACCATGTTTTTAAACTTTTCTTCTTGATCCTTGATGATGCTTTGTGTATCCATACCCGTATCCCGTACCCCTACCCCCTTAACAATCTTTGCTTTCTTTTTATTTATTTGTTTAAACATAAATCGATTATCATTAGATTTTTCACCTTCAGTTGTCTTCTTTTTCTCTGCGTAAATAAAGTTCGCAGTACCAGGTTTTACTAAGACTCTAGCGTCAAATCTATGCTGGTTTTGCTGGTTAACCACAGGTTTTTTAACCAGTTCAAAATCTGCTACCTTTTTCACTCCATCCTCATATATTTTATCTAGCCTATCATTTAGCGCTTCATCGTCCGTATTGGAATATTTTGATATAGGCGACGCAGGTAGAGACGACGGAGACAGAACATGTTGTTTATTAACTTTATTTGTAATAATATTTATACTAAATGTAGGAACAAGGAAAATCAACATGTATAAGACAAAAATGTAAAAAAATGAAGGAGAGAGCATTTTAAATACTTTTACCATGGAATGGAATCAAAAATTAGTTGTAATATCTCTCTCTCTCAATAACTTATATAATTACTTTTTGACTTTAAATCTACTTGAAATGATTGTATGTATATATATATATGTAGTCTATATATTATTTTCTCAATCCTATTATATATATATTAATAATATACTTTTTTGTACATCACTGCTGACAAAACACGGCGGGCGGCTCCCTTTTTAATAAAACCGGCTAAGAATCGCTAGACTTCCTTCGTTTTTTTCTTTGGTTGAGATGAAGTATAAATTATAAATTTCCATTTGATATGTACATGATAAATACTATGTATAATAATATTCTGATATATAATTTAACTAGTATTTCCTATAATTGACTATTTTTATCTTTTTGGAAGAATCAGACAACACTTGTACACTATTAAAAAAACTTCGAAAAAAAAAGGCTGTGAAAAAAATAAGCTGCTTAATCTAAAAAACACCTTATTTTATTCAAAAATAACACTATTCATAATGGATGTTGGCGTTCTGGCATGTGCCAAGCAGGATCTATAGATCGAGGAGTGTAAAAAAAAATACCAACAACAACAATTATTCAAAAAAATCACAACAATATAATAAATTTTTAGCACAATAATAATTTTAACATAATATATGATGACTAAGCACCATGTATAGATAGAAGAGAAGAGAATATACATACATATAAATATACATATACACATACAACAACAAAAACAGCCATGGCAAATACAACACCTGGAAATTTATATACACCTACCAATAATACACCCTCAGTTCGTCAACATAATAATAATTTTCATACCAATCCAGGAGAACGAACTTTTGGAACTACCTTGTGGGAGAAAAAATTAGAAAAAAAGGTTGAAAAGAAACGCTTGTTAAAGGAAATTCAGGACGAATTATTGCAAGAAACTTTAAGCGACTTAAGAAAAATTGCAGAGACATTAGAGGACGATAAGTGGAAATACGAAAAGTTTACATTTGACAGTTTATCTGTGTAAAATTCATACGTATAGTTAATATAAAACGAAGGCAGATTAGTGCATAGACGAGAAAGAACTTGTAATTGTATTTAACTTTTTGAAGTAAATAACAATTTGTCGAATAATGTCAAGTAATGGCGATTCAATTCTTGCCATGTCTACTAGTGCACTGCGTTGCAGAGAAATAATGGTATTAACAATTATTTTTGTTATGGCATGTAAGTTTACTATTTTCCCATTTTTGAATCGGATGGATGAAATGTATAGCAATAATAATATTAATAATAATAATAATAATGTGGAAATAAATAAACATCCAACGTTGGGAATAAAAGGCGTAGATGATGTTAATAATAATAATAATGGTATGAAGATCAGTGATCAAGGAGAGGTTGCTTCCATTAAAAATCTGCAAGATCATCATACCAAGGAAATTTTTCGTTTGCAAGCTGAACATAATTTGAAAATAACAGATATGATGCAGCAACATACTAAAGAAATTTCACATTTACAATCGCAATTGATGATATCCAAAAGTGCAACAGAACAATGTAAATATGAATTGAAACGAAATGAAGAGATATTATTGCACGAGAAGAAGCGATTGGATAGCATATTGATGAAAAATGACAATAATAACGATGACAAAACTGAGGAGCTGTGAAAGATCCACAGCCAATATATAAATTATATTCTTTTATGTTTTAGACGACTAGAGA
Source organism: Stramenopiles sp. TOSAG23-2 (assembly GCA_900128395.1). Classification (NCBI taxonomy): domain Eukaryota; species Stramenopiles sp. TOSAG23-2. The sequence goes on from LT649716.1 coordinate 8,984, forward strand.
CGACTAGACGACTAGTAGTAAATAAAAAATATTTTTAATTTTTTTTCTCTTGCCTCCAATATTAATAATACTACCAATAGTATTATACCTATAATAACACACCACTGTCCAGGCATCTCATCACTCATACATCATCATGTTGTTGTTGCAGTTATGCAAATAATTATTTATTATTTATTATTTGAATTACTCATTATCAATAACATCTATCTATCAATGTATATATATATACGTCCATACATATAAATACAAACATATATATACATACAATACCATATGGAATGAATCGTGGACGTGGAAATAGAGGTAGAGGGCGTGGTCGAGGAAGAGGAAGGGGAGGGATATCCCCAATGCGTGGTCGTGGACGAGGAGGACGTGGGGGAATGAGAAAGATGATGTCTTCTCCACAAAATAGAATTACTTCAAGCCCAAGAGGTAGAGGAAGAGGTAGAGCTGGAATGAACCGTAGAGGTAGAGGTAGAGGTGGGCAACTAACGAATATCCCAAGCCCAACAGGTAGAGGTAGGGGTAGAGGTAGAGGTGGAAAAGGAAAACCAACACAAGCTTCACCAAGAAGAAAGAAACAGCAGCAACAACGTAAACAAGGTCATGTTTCGTCATCCTCGTCGTCGGAAGAAGATACAGATACTAGTGACGAAGATGAAGAAGACGATAGTAATATAATTATACACAATAATAATAACAATGTAACAATGAATAATGCAATAACAAAAATAGATAGGGAAGAAAGGCACTTACAATATGTTGAAAAAATAACCGATGACTATTTGGTAATAGCACATGAACAATTTGTAAAAATAAAATCACCAGATAAAAAAAATTTGAAATCTAGGGTTAATAATTCACATGATGAAGACGTTACTACTCCAAAGAAAGACAGGTTTGGTTTTATAACAACGAATGATAATGATTGGCATCATGCTGCTGGGGACAATAGGACCATAAAACGAGATGAGATACGATTGGAAAATACTAGATTACATAAATGGCGAAAAATGCTTAGTACAGGTCTAAATAAATGCGATGATAAGCTGATTAAACGCCGCGTTCGTAAAGGTTTACCGCAGCCGATTAGAGGCCAGATTTGGAGATATCTATCGGGCGCAAAGTTACTAGAGGATGTAAAAGGTGAATTGTATGATAAGTTACAACATGTAGAAGTAGCACCCAATGAAACTGTTATTATTGCTGATGTACAACGTACTTTTCGTGGAAGACATGTTTTATTTGAAAGCGGTGGCGGTGTTGGCCAAGAGCGTTTATTCAATGTCTTGCGTGCTGTATCTGTTTATGATGAAACACTTGGTTATTGCTCCGGAATGAATCATATAGTAGGATTATTACTATTATTTTTAAATGAAAAAGATGCATTTTATTGTTTTGTATCTTTACTACGTGGACACAAATATAAGTTACGATCAATGTATGTATCAGGAATGCCACGTCTGATGATCGCACTATATACTTTAGACAAATTGGTTGGGAAGACATTGCCTAAAATATATGGTAGATTTCAGGAAGAACATATAGAAGTTCATATGTTTGCAGCAACTTGGTTGAAAACAATGTTTGTAACTTGTCTTCCAATTGAATTAGTAGTACGTATATGGGATATATTTTTCAAAGAAGGATGGAAAATTATATATCGAGTCATTCTGGGATTATTGAAGTATAGTGAAATTGTAATTTTGAATGATACATACGAACGAATTTGTGAATATTTAAACTTTGAGTTGGCAAAAGATATCGCCGGAAAGCATAACATTATATTGAACATTGCATTAAACAAAATCAAATTTAAAACGGAAGTTATGGAAGAATTTGAAACCGAAGGTGTGAAGGTAGTTGGTTTGCATGGACATTTGGATTAAAAAACATTTTTACACCATATATTTATAAACACGCACTACAGAGTTGTTTTTGTAAGCTAGATACTTCGTATACACGAAAAGTGTTATGTTATACGAATACGAATATATAAAATACTCGAATATTTATTTTATATGCGTGTGCGTATATATATGTTTTTTTTATATTTAATTTTATTTTTTTGTCTCTCAATATACACACCTCCACTCCCCCTTCTTCCTTATCCCTTATATTCCCCCATGTTCAAAGATAATTCTATCTTCTCATTGAATTTTTATTAACATTAACACGTCGACAATCTTCAGTTCGATGTGTTTTACTGACAACATCACGTATACGCGCATTTTTCGACTGAGCACAATGTTCACAGCGTAGCGGACCAAGGCTGTGCCCGAAACGTCTATTGCTGCCACGATCATTATCCCAGCGATTATCATTCTTGTAACTATCTTCATCATAGACCCCAATAACATTTTCTGGGGATAAATCGATTTCATCGATTGAAATCCCTAAAATATCAAGATATGCTTTAGTGCGTTGAGAACTCGATGGACCGAAACGATGTGGCCCTGGTGGTAGTATCCCAGCCTTTAATGGCTGAACAGGATATACCCGTACTTGTACCGGAAATCTAGCAGTAAAAGATGCGTTCTGTGCAATTCGTAATTGAGGCACACTTGCAGCTTGGAAAACACCTTGTATTTTTCTCGATTCAAAATTGACTAAAAATATCAATGATCCAAGTGAAATATGACGCTTTGTCAATTCAAATGAGTTTTTGGTGTTTGCAAATACACGCAGCCCGATACATTCTTCCTCGGTACGGTTATTACATACAAATACAAACGATGATGGATACTTGCTAGCATCACCACCGCTGCCAAGACCACTTCTATCATCATGCGAGTTTACAGACATATTATTGTTATTATGATCCATAACACCATTGCTCATATTGTTGTTATTGCCATTGTTTCTATACATATCATTACGCGACTGTTGTTGTTGCGGCTCCTGCTTTATTTGCGATGCATAAGATGACATCCCGGCATTATTGTTACTGTTCATATTATTAGACGAAATTGAAGTATCTTTCATTTTTTCCAAAATAGTTTGTTTATCATTAATGACTTGTAAATCCCTAATGTTGTTAGTGTTGAATACCATAAAGTTATACATTTGGTTTGATCCAGGTACCGGACCACTCATCGTAAGTCGATCTTCTGTACCGAATGATATTACCGATTGCAGCACAACAGCTCCATCCTCTACACGAATTTCAGCTAGAATACCTTCGTAACGTACACTTCTACCATCAACAAGTGAAATTTTTGCACCGATTAAATTATTTTCCTGTTGCGGTTGTTGTTGCTGCATTTGCTGCTGTGGCGGTGGGTGTTGATTATATTGATTATTATGCATTGGCAAATTTGCATCATATTGCGAAGAATTGTATGCATTATTATTATTAATATTATTATTGCCACCAGCATTAACATTGCCAACGCTGTTATTGTACAACGGATTATTACCATTAACACCAGCGCGATCTGGACTCCCGGATGGAGATAAATCCAATACAAGATCATCGTCCATATTTACCATTGGTTGTGGCTCAGGAGAAAAAAGCGCTGATGATGTATCTGGTATGTCGTAAAGTGATGCATTCAATCCTGTTGGAATCAATGTATCGTTTGCACCTTGATCATAATTGATATTGCCCCATCCACTATTATTAGCTTGGTTATTAATTGGATTATTATTATTGTTAATATTACGATTATTATTTACAGAATTGTTAAACCCAGGTGGAGGAACAGCTTGTACTTTGTTGTTGTTATTATTATTATTACTCATACCCCATTGATTATTATTGGAGTTGTTGTTCATACTAATATTGTTACGATTGTTATTATTATTAATATTTCTATTATTAATATTTCGATTATAATTACTATTATTATCAAATTCAAGTTGTATATTGTTATTATTGACTTGCTGCGGTGCCGGTCGCGGTTGCGATTGTTGTCTTTGCTGTTGCAAATTGCTACTGTCATTGTTGATAAGACCACCAGTAGTACCTTTCCCCTTTGTTACCACAGGTGACGATTTTAATTTTGAAGCCCAATTATTTGCCGACGTTGATGGGGAACCCCCAAGTTTTTTTGTGCTCGGTGTTGCACTATTATTAATCTTAATATTCGGTGAATTAATTTTAATTGGCGAGGTTTTCGCCAAACTTTTATTTCCACCAGAATTAGAACCATAACTTTGATTGCTATACGTATCAGTATCATTGTCATCGTATCCATTTAAATCTTTCTCTTTGTTCCAGTCTTTTGGTCTAGGTGGCAATTTTCTTAATTCTGCTTTGGTATGCGCGTAGTGGCAAGACATACCATAGCGGCAAGTGCCACCTTGTATGACGTTTTGACAAAGCTTCGATTTATAATTAATTGGTCGATCCTCTTCTTTCGGCAACCCTTTATCATGTGAACCTTTTTCAGCATAGTTATTTTGATTGTTTCTGCTCTCTTGGCTAGCCTTACGCTTCGATTCTTTTGCAGTTTTCTTTAAAATGATTTCGAGTGCAAGCTCTACATTATTATTAGATTCAAACAATGCAGTTGCATTTAAATCAGTATCGGGAAATCCCATCGCAACAATTTGTTGCAATTTCTCTTTATCCAATATAAATATATTTGCTTCTTGTTTAATAAAACCGGAATCAAACGTATTTCTATTATTATAATCGCTTTCGTTTTTATTATTTGATTGCTCATCCATCTCATCTTCGTCAGAGTCAGTAGTAAGATTATTATTTTTATTGCTAGTATTATTATTCTTATTACTATTTTTTTTCATCGAGGTTTTTGTATCCTCTTTGTTGTTATTATTGTTATCATCCGTCGTTGAATTAGAATTATTGTTATCGTTATCTTTCTTCTTCTTTTTCTTCTTCTTCTTCTTCTTAGAAGTGGTAGTTGTCGCTCCTGTAGCGGATGATGATGTATCTAAATTATTATGATTATTAGCCTTTTCCTGTTTTTTTAATTCCGCATTTCGTCGTTCCAACTCTTGCTTCCGTTGTAATTTTTTTAACTTTGCTTCTTTCTTTGCTTGCAATGCCTTTTGCTTTTTACTTTTCGCACTTCGCTTTCCTTGCCCGTCAGTTTTCGCTTGGCGTTTCGAATTTGCCTCTTCTTCTTTGGCATTATTATTATCCCAAAAAGCATCGATTTCAGCGTCTGTCATTTCCGTGAATGGCTTGCCTTTCTTTTCTTTTTTTTTATTAGCTTTACGTCTTGCAAGTTTAGCTTCATATCGTCGTTTATTCTCATCATACCGCCTTTGTTCAGCACTTTCAGGATAATCGCCTTCATATATGTAATCATAATCATCGTATGAATAATAAAATTCTTCCTCGTCATCATCATCACTGTAATCTTCATCCGTATCGTCGCTGCTACCTTGATATATACGTCCACCACGTGACATGTGAAACATAAATTCTTCTCTCATAAACTGATGAAACATTTGAAACTCATCAAAATCAGCACCAAATGAAAAAGTGAAGGATTCATTATTTTTAGGGCTATCATATGCATTTCTTTTCTCTTGATCCCTTAATACTTCAAATGCTCGATTTACTTCTTTGAATTTTTGTATAGCGTTTTGTCTATCAGCCTTTGAACTGTTCGCATGTTTATCTGGATGATATTTTAAAGCACATTTATGATATGCTCTTTTAATTTCATTTTGTGTAATACTTTCCCCACCACGTGGTAAACCTAACGTTTGGTAGAAATCTTCTTTATTATTATTGTTTGCCATGATTAATCGCTTTCCTCTAAATAAACTAATCTAAAAAACGCACAGTACTTCTTTTTCCCGTCCGTCTCTTTCTCGATAGTATTGCTATACCTCTGTTGTCTATGTAGATAAAGTTCTACATCTCTAGCAACTATATTTAAATATATGTATACATATAATGTATATGTTTAATCGGCCTCTTTTTCACTCTTTTTCATAATTAACAGGCACATATCATTAGTAACATTACAAAACAAATATAAATGTTTTTGGTATTCGAATAGAGTTTTATCAAAGCGTGCTGTCCTGACCAGTCACCTTATGCGTATAAGTTACTGATGCTATGCTGGTATGGTCCTCCTGCGTAATGCTAATGCCATCGTAAGCAAGGCACTCAACTCTAATTGGGTACTAATGCCCTGTGCCTGCTGGGCCTCTCTGCTGGGCCTGCCGCTGCCGGGCCTGCCGCTGCCGGGCCTGGATCGTATGCGTATCGTAGAATAAATTCCAAGATCTAAAAAACAAAATGTTAATGTGGCTTGCTGGGCTTGCCTTAGTAAGACAGGACACTACCAGATTTTACCAAATTTCATATATTTGTACTTGTTAGTATATTT
>LT649717.1:0-15302 GCA_900128395.1 Stramenopiles sp. TOSAG23-2
AAATGCCAATTTTATTTTTCATATATTTGTGAAAAAATAGCAAATATCCGAAAATATAGGGAAAATGATGAATATTTCCCCATAGTGAATAGTGTTAAGTGCACAGTCTTAGAGGGTAGCACTGCGCACCACACCACCACCACCACCGCCACAGAGAGGTATTTGTTTCTTCCTGGCGGCACCCATGTATTGAAAATTGAATATTATTAGCTATAACGAACTTGAGAAAAAAAATAATAGAAGTGGTCGATGTGTGTGTGTGAGTAGATATAGTTGTCATCTCTCATTGTTCATTATATATATATATAGAGAGAGAGAAGATATATCTATTTCATCGTTTTACATACAAGCATTCATTTTAATGTTTGCATCTGTATATATATATAACTAAATAACAAGAAATTGGTATATATTATTATTTTACAATTTTTGATTAAAAAAACAATGAAGAAAAATATTATGTGTTTAATTGATATAGCAAATGATGAAAAACTATTGCAACCTACTATATCAGCCAATACAACAACAACTGAAACTATTAGCGAAAATTATCTACAGGCACCAATATATGCAAACAAATTAAAAACAACGCTGGGTCGGATTGTATCATCATTCATTTCAAGTCACGAGCAGAATAAACATAATAATAATAGTAATAATAATAATACCACAACAAAATCTGAAACAAAGCAACTAAATTTACAATGGTCATTTCGTTTATTTCATTCATTAAAGCAATTATCACCAAATGATCTAAGGCGAACTATCAATAACAATGTTAGTAGTAATAACAATAATGATAATAAAACTACCAACTCTGACAATGTATTAAATCATAATGATCACGATAACCAATATGTATATAAACAAATGATACAAAATACATGTTTTCATACTAGTAATTTGATTTCGTTAACGAATTTTGAAAATAATTTATACGAATTTTTAAAACATATTAACAATAACAACAACAATGCAAATAATAGTTCATTTTTCGAAAACAACAACAGCAATACCAGTTCTAATAGGAAAATGGTACAGCGACGTCATGGGCTGTTATGTAAAATATTGATGGATGTGTTAAAACCATCTGAATGGGTAGTAAATGAAGATAATAATAACAACGATGAAAATTTATATACTTTTTCCAACCATGATGATGATCAAGATAATGATACATTTGAACATAAATGTACAAATTACATATTTTTATTTACACCGTATCCAACGAATATGAAACAATTTAAATTCTTGTTGAATACACCAAGGTCTACATCTGTTAGTAAAGCGACAGAAGGAAACAAAAACAGTAAAATGAATTATGATGATAATGACGACAATAATAATTTTGAAAAACAAAAACAAATGGTTAATCATTCAATTGATGCAGTACATAAATTACTTCAAAATTCATTTGAAAAAATGTCCATAAAATTAATATGGATCGATACAACAACATTGTCATCACTAAGTGTTAACAATAGTGGTATAAATGATGATCATGTTTTAAACGTGGGTGTGCAACAGCTTCATCGTATTCGTCAGGAATCATATTTATATAGAACTGGTTGTATGAGACTTTCAAAGCAATTAGGCTTTACAGGCTTTACCATGAATGAATTATTATTTAAATCAAAACTTATATCGATTGATCAAATGTTACAGGATCATTTTTTTCACACAGATAATTCAGATAATACAATAAATAATGAATACAAGAACAAGAATAATATGAAAAAAGTAAGAGATACTAAACGCGAATATCAGATTTCACAACCAATTTTTCATGGAGAGATGTGCTTAAATAATATTGCCAATAAAAAGGTAGACGTTGATACTCGTATTAATGTTGAGGTAGTCACATTAGGTAATTGTGAAAATGCAACAAAAAAGGATCGGCATAGCAATAGTTCTACGACTACTATCATGTCAAATACATTGGCACATAAATTTATACTTGAAAATGTTACATCATATGATCGATGTATGCATATGTATCAAACCAACTTGATTACGCATATATGCAAGCCATCGATTATGAATCAACATGCTGATAACAATATTATTGACGATGCAACAAATATCCAAAATTTCCAAACATTAATGCTCTACTTATCAACAAATAAGAAATGTGCTGTTGTATCAGTATATGAGATGGAAGAGGATAATAGTACATTAGGGGAAGAACATCTCGCAGAAGTGGAAAATATTTTTAGCGATGATAATGATGATGATATTGAAAGTAGCAGCAGTGGTGATAGTGAACTTACAGCACCAACAACAACGACTATTACCACTACTACAACAAGAACTATCACGGATCCCATCATGCAAAATGATAATCGGAATGAACCTAAAATGAAATTTGCCAAATTGTTAATGTTAAAACCTATGACTCCAATTACTGCATTGGTATCCATATTGCCAACATACATAGATCAATTAATTGATCATAAAACGTTGGTATCCCCCGAACTTGCAGGTAATGTTCTACCAACTAGTGAAAATATGAACACCAATAAAAGTAATTGTGTCATTTCATCATTAAGTATTGATGGGTTTATGTGCCCACCGCCATCTACTATGTTAAATTTAAATACGTATAAAGATGATGATACTGATAATAACGTGTATCCTCTACAAAATACTATTGCAAGCAAACATTCAAGTATTGTAGTTACTCGTAAACATACAAGAAACAATGGTAGTGATAATCATCATAATAGTAATGATACTGATAGCAGTCAAATGACTATGATAATTTCTTCATCTTCTTCAGATATGGAAGATGAAGATGGAATGTTTTCATCGTCCAATGTGTCAAATACGCAAGATGTATTAACAACAGATGATGATGATGGGGAGGAGGTTGGAAAAAAGAATGATGAAAGTGATATGAACGATCAGGTACAAATCGAACTTAATGTTGATGCTGTAGGAGTAGTTGATGAAAATGATACACTCAATGTGGAGAATGGGCAATATAATACTGCACAAACAAATGATAGCAAGGTGAATTCACATCAATATGATATAATTTCAGATTTGATTCAAGAATATGGTATGGTAGATTCAATCCATTTCAAAAAAGGAAATGACCAGAAAAGTCATCTTAATAATGATGATGATGATGTGAATGAAGTATCTTTATCAAATTCAACAACGTTGGATGCAGGATCAACAAAAGTAGAGACCAACAATACAACGACGAAGACGACAGCAACAATGAATACTTTTCTTAATGGTAATGAAACTCATAGTACCAACACAACAACCAATTCGCAGATGAAAGAACAATTGGAGAATAAACACAAACAAGAGAAACTAGTATTGTCATCACCATCAATTTCACCGGAAAAAGAAAGTGAAGCAGATAGAATTGCAAATGCATTCAGTGCATTTAAAGAATCTTGTGAAAATTTATTGACTACAAATAGGAAATCTAATATGCGTGACTTATCCAAACAAATATTGCCCACATTGTATACAAAACTTGGAAGTAAAGATGGTAGAAACAAATATTTACCTGTAGTAACGTGTAAACAAATACGAACGTTTATTAAAGACCAGTTATTAATTGGTAAAACGGATTTGAAAAAGAAATATATGGCAAAAAAAAAACCAAAGCCGAAAGTGTTATCTACACCAACCGCATCTACTACTGAAACCAATACAGCACTCTTACGTGAAAATAAAATTTATGATTACCAAATCCAAATATATTTAAGGATGGAAGTTGCATCGTTGGCTAGAATAGCAGAAGCTGCTTCTATGGATACACCAACAGCACCAACGTTAAAGCCACGTGATCCAATCAAAGCAAAGAATTTAGACGATATATGTTCACTATTACAATCGATTTCGTTTTTAATGGATGCAAATGCGAAAAAATCACATTTGCAAAATAACAACAATCGAAATCATATGAATAGTACTAATAATTACAACAATACTTGCAATATATCGATTAGTAAATTTCTAGACTTGTTTTTAGTTAATGATTTTAAGCGTATTTTACCATTGACATTGTTTGAACTTTACGATGAGTTGAATATTGAATTATCGCCATCATTAGTCGCATTAAAATCAAAGTTATTGTTGCAAAATGTTCATATTGATCATAGTAGTAGCGAAGGTAATAATAGTAATCATAATAACAATAATAATAATTATACGCCATTAAATGGTAACAATAATTTAGAAAAAGCATTAGTCACGTCCCCTTCCATTTACCATGACATAAATAGTAATATGTCATTATCGCGTACAAATAGTGATAGTAGTACAAGTAGTGGCAACAACAATACAACAACAATGATGCCATCAGATGGAACGATTGATGTCAAGAATAAGAAGAATAACAATAAAAATCATATTAAAGGTGTGACTGTAAATAGTTCCTTAGATCGTGCTGGTGGATTAGTAACAGAGAGAAAAGCACTTTTGAATAATTTTACTCAAAAGTTATCGAATCCAAAATTGTTATTTAGATCAGTGATTGTGCCAAAATCGAAAAAAACAAATCGTATGCCTCGAAAAAATGGTATTAATAAAAGTAATAATAATAATAATAACAAAACATTATTTGGATCAAAAAATAATCGTAGGAGGAATCAAAGATCCAGATATACAAAACATGATAATTCTACGAATAGTAATAGCAATGTTAGAAATAATGTACGTAAAAGAAAAAAAGCAAGTAGTGGAACAACTAATATTAATATTGTTGAAGAAACACCAGAAAGAAAGAAAATTAAGAAAAAGAAAACAAAAAAGAAACAAGGTGGTGGTAATAATAGTAGTATTGTTGGTCAAGATAGCAGCAATAATAATGGCACTGACGGTAGTACAACATTAGTAAAGAGAAATAGTTTTCGGCAGTTGTTTTAAAAAAAAAATACGTTCCGTAAAAAACAAGAATCGAATCTGCGAGAGAGTGCTTTGTATTTGGAGTTACACAAATATATTTTGTGGTGTGGTACACATTTTTATATTTTGAATAATATTACGAAGTATATTTTATGTATTTTATATTTTTTATTTTTTCATGTACACAAAAAATAAAAACATTTTTATTTTTTACCTTCATCCCCACCGTCACCTTCATTTGCGACTTCAATAATTTCATAAGTAGCACCTTCACCTAATCTATATACCAAATATATAACTGCATCATTTTCTACTTCTTGATCACCCACCGTAGCTTCATCTTCAAATACACGTTCCCTATCAGAACCAATCAATCTCAAAGTAGCTGGGTCTTTCGAGACAATACCACCTAATTTCGTTTTTACACTAGCAAAAGAGTCCGTTGGATTAACTCTTAAAAATATAGTATCCTTATGCCTTTTGACACGTAAATACATCGACATCTTTGGCTTTGAAAAGAATTTCTTTGTATCTATTCAATATCTAATTCGTTCGGTTTACCTAGAAGAATAAAATTGAACAAAAAAAACAATTTAATAAAAGTGATAAATAAATGTAAATAATGATATGGAACTATGTAAATGAATTTACTAATAATTGTTTTTGTTATTTTAAAAAAACGTTAATTCATAAATTTTTCAAGAAAGAAGAGATTTTTCTTCTCTTCTTCTTCTCTCACTGCCCGGTGAATTTAATTTTTGGTATTCTAATTTCCCTTTCAAGTATAACTTATGTGTCATTTAATAGGTTAAGGTGAAAAATCTACAAATCTACCACAGCGAAAAAGAGAGAGATATTTTAATATTATCTATATTTAAAATATTTATAATATACAAATTGTACACTGTAAAAATCAAAAAAGTTTTAAAACAATATTTTTAACAAATGCATTCCCCTGTCTCTATTAATTGCCAACAAATAGAACATACTTTTGGTATTGGGAAACCGTGTTCACGACATGGATCTGGTTCCCATAATCCTTCATTGTGAAAAATAGGAATACCTTTTGAATCTATTAATTTTAAATTATTTGTTATTGATTTAATGACATTGAAAGAATACGTGAATCAAGTCGGTAAAGATAGTGATGATTGGGAATATACACCTTTAATTGCAGCTGCAAAATACGAACATTTCCAAATAGTTAAATATTTGATTGAACAAGGTGAAGCTGATCCTAATATTGCAGATAGTAATGGAAAATGGATGAGGCACTTGGACAACTTATAGGTATTGGTAATGCATTGAAAAAACGTAATAGTATGGATAAAGCGAAAGATTGCAGATAGTAATGGATATAATGCATTACATAAAGCAGCACGTTATAACGAAAAGGATACTAAGGTGATTGAGTTCTTATTAACTAATATGCCTCTTAATAGCATTAATAAGAAGACCAGGTCCGGGGGAGACACTCCCCTGGACAGGGCATATGATAATAATAATAGTCCAATTAAACAAAAGATCATTGATCTTATACGTTCAAAAGGTGGAAAACGTGAAAGTGAATAGAATTATGTGAGATGTGAGATTATGTGAAAATGATTTTTTAATTTTTTTAGTCCAATTAAACAAAAGATCATTGATCTTATACGTTCAAAAGGTGGAAAACGTGAAAGTGAATAGAATTATGTGAGATGTGAGATTATGTGAAAATGATTTTTTAATTTTTTTAAATTTTACATACATACACAGACCTATATTACAGTGTTTTAGTTTTAGTCTGATAGAAAAGGACCAATAAATTTTAATCATATACATATTTAAGATTTCAGTGCATTTGATAGGATATTTTTACACTACTCTGATGCTGTGTATATACTAAATAACCACTAAAAAACCTTTGTGTGCTTTTATATAAATATTTATACTCTAATTAGTATAACATTTACTATACGATATTTTACAGTGTAGTTTAAGTACAACTTATATGTTTTGGAACTCATATTTCGAATATTTTATTACCAGATTACACTCCATCAAGATAAATAACTAGACCAATAACAGAAAAAATATTTTAAACTTTTTAAAATAATTCATGAAAAACTTGAATACATACCGTTTATGCATTATATTGTAACTATTGATGTATTTAAAATACTTCAATAGTCATATTAAGAAGAAAACATGGCGTAAATATCAATTGGGTATACTGTAATTGTTAAATGATATGGATGATTGTTGCCATTTACCATTTTAATTAGTATAATATCACCGTTGGAATAGTATTATTATTCAGTTGTAATTTTAATTTTAATTCAACTTGGGCTTCTTGTCCATTTATTTATGTCAAGTCAAAAAAAACCAAATTTTTAACTATTATTAATCGATGTAGTTTTACAAACTGTTTCTCCCAATGTATGGTTTCCCAATGTCGTTTTTTGTCCAAAGTTGTGTAATTTCCACTGGAACGGAACGATGTCGCCAAGATAAAATAACAAATATATATATTTTTTTTCTATATTTGTTTGTTCAGAAAAAAATATTTCATGTGTGTTGAAAGGTTTCATACACATGTAACATGTATATATTAGCCTTCTGTCGGGGGACTTTTAGAAGTGGCTGTTTTTGGCCACTTGCTAAAAAAATGGAATTTTTGATGCTATTTCCTAATAAAGCAGTATGGAATAGCATTGATAAAATTCATTAAAAATATAACACATGAAATTAATCTAATTAAATATTTCCGATTTTTAATCGCCTATATGTAGTCAAAGTTTAGTATAAGGTTGAGTAGTTGTTGATGTTATTTTCATGTAAGCAATAATCCCCCGGCTGTACTTGTAGAAATCGTTCACAGAAAAACGACCAGAAAACAATGGATACATTTCCACACACATATACTGTTTGATCAAATTAGAAGTGGCTGTTTTTGGCCACTTCCACCTTAAGCGCTCTGTATTTATCTTATTGAAAATCCTTTTTAGTCATCTTTAGTGGTTTAGGTTTATTGCATGGTTTTATCCCATCCTTAACGATTTTTTGTAGTAGAATACTCTGAGTATTTCTTAATAATTTGTGTAGATTGATTAGACTACACAAAATAGCCCCTATCAAAAGTGTCTATTTTTCTTGCCGAAACTAAAATATATGTATGTTTTCCAGATGGATTTATATAATGTGAATAGCAGGTAGTTTGTAAAATATCATACGAAAAATGTCGGAAAGGTCCAACTAAAAATCAAACATTTGGTTTAAATAATTTAAAAGAGTCTTTGACGGAGATGGAAAAACTTGTAGAGACATATATGAATCGTGGAACATTTGGCCAGATATTTAAAGCAAATACATTTAAAGATAAGTATGAATCAATTGATAAAGATATACATGATGCGATTGAATTAGTACAATTAGGGTTAGGATCAGAAATTTTAAATCAAAATAATAAATTATTAGAACAAACAAAGTTTATCATGGATTTAGACGAGAAAATGGATGAGGCACTTGGACAACTTAAAGGTATTGGTAATGCATTGAAAAAACGTAATAGTATGGATAAAGCGAAAGATCAAGTAGAATCAGTCATAGATCAAAACGAAATTGATCCAAATGATATAGAAATTTTAGAAAATGAATCACTAGGTGCTGGTGGTTTTGGTGAAGTATTTAAAGCAAGACATGACTAAGGTAAAACCACAAGATTCGGAATCTAATGTACCACCATTTGCTGCAACCTCAACTAGAATAGAGAAAGCATAGGATATATGCATAAATTTCAGACAATTCACTTTTTTTTTAGAAAATATTTTATTTACGTTGTGATTGAAATGATATATTTTATTAAATAATATTTATAAACACCTCATCTCCTCCGCCCCGCCCCCTCCATCAAAAACTTAATATTATCACATTTTTGGCATTGTCAAAAGCAAAAAAGGCAAAAAAAATATATATATAAGAGAATGTACTATGGTATATTTTTTTAATGGTGCTGTGTTGATACTACTGCAAGTTTAGGTTCAACAAAGCCCTTAATAATTTTGTTCTTAGTCCCTGTTTTTATCTAATCTCTCCTCTCCGTCTGTCTTATACCAGGTAATAATAATAAAAATACTTTTCAGTATATATAACTATAACACAAGATATATACTATCATGTATCATAGACTAAGCTAGACAATATTATATACATATATATACGAGAACAAAACAAACGAAGATATATAAAAATAACAATAAAATTTTAACAAAATGTCTAGATCATTTTTAAAACCAAATTTAACGGATGGATCGGAAACTGGTCTATTTGGTGTCAATAATGAAGGTAAAGTTGCAGTAGTTATAGGTGTTGGTGACAGAAATGGACTTGGTGGTGCAATTGCATATCGTATTGCACAAGCTGGTTACCATGTTGTCATGTGTGGTAGAACACAGAAAAAAATGGACGATACAAAAGCAAATATTGAGAAAGATACACCAGGCAGTGCAAGTGCCATTGTATTTGAATGCATTGGACCTAGTGCAGAATTTGGTGTTGCTGCTACGGATGGTAATTTAATGGAATCAGAAGTTGTGAATGCATTTAAATTTGCACAAACAAAAGGTACTATTGATTTAGTAGTACAAAATCAAGGTCCAAATATGATTCCACCAGATGGTCGTGATATGCGAAATATGTCCTCCGGCTTTATTAAATACATGTGGGAAAACAACATGTTAATTTCATTTTTAGTTGGAAGAGAAGCAGCACGTGTAATGGTTAAAGGTGATGGTGGAAAACCATGTGGATCATTGATATTTACTGGTGCTACTGGTGGATTACGTGGTAAACCACCATTCATTGCATTTGCACAAGGTAAAGCAGGTGTTCGCTTTTTAGCACAAAGCATGGGAAGAGAATTTGGACCAAAAGGTTTACATGTTGCACATGTTATCATCGATGGTGCTGTTGATGGCGCACGTTTACACAACGTATATGGTGGTAAAGATAATTTTGATAAAAAAAATGGTAAATGGGGTGGATTAAACGTTGATCATGCTGCTAATGCATTTTTTTCATTACATAAACAACATCCAAGTGCATGGACACATGAAATTGAATTAAGACCATGGGTAGAAAATTGGTAAAAAACAAAAAAAAAAACTCCACAAACACGCAATTTTATATGTGTTGGATAGTATATATAGGATGGTAGATATGTTTCTACAGAGACGTGATGGTGATATATTTGTATGCGCACATATTTTGAGATCTTATATAAAAAAAGTTTTTTATGTTTTATGTCCCGCCATACTATTTTTTTAAAATTTAAATACTTCGTATCTAAAATATCATATCATCAAGTACTTTTTTATAAATTACTCTGTGTAGTAAATTTATATTTTTTCTTTTTTTAAAATTCTTTTTAATTTAAAACACAACAAAATTATATACCACACACACCACACACATCTCATTTTACACACACCATAATTATTTAATGCCACATTTTTGATACATTTCATATGTATTATATCTTAAATTGTTAATATTAAGTATACCTTTTGTTAATTGGTTGACTTTATTAACTAAATTTTGAATCTGTTGTATTGTTTCAAACTTAATTGGATTACGAGCAAGTATGTTAAAACTAAATTGTAATTGATCTTTTTTTCCAAATGGAGTTTTTCCTAAACATGCATAACTATAAACTACTGAAATTTTCCCATCATTATCACGATCAACATGAAAAAAATAATTTGGATCAAGTTTTCCAACAATATGTCCAGCAATATCAGCATTTTCATGAAGTAAACCTGGTGTACTTGCATTGGTTGATAGTTTTCCTTTTATATTAACAGATATTGGTATTTCACAAATATCACGCGACGTATAATGATACCATCCGCCAATGGTATTATTAGTATTTTTATGTATATCCATTGTATTAATACCACATTTACAAAACGACGGTAATGTTGGCTCATTTGTTGCTATCATATACCACGTACCGTTTAATTCATTTGGATCAAATTTACCTTGAAAAACAGATGGTTGTTGTATAGTTGTATATCTTGGACAAGTATAATTAGTTGAATTTGCAAATAATATAATATTTTGATCCTCTGCTACAGATGATGCACATAATAATAATAATAATAATAATATATATATATTCGTATATAAACAATATTGTATTACATTTCCAAAAAGAATGATTTTTTTCATCATAACAACAATGTGGTTGATATGTGTGTATATTGTACAATGCCAATGATACTTGTTCATATGTAAGGATGATGATGATGATCTCTTCTTTCTTATATTACCTATATTGATTTATATTAATGATAGAATATATATGCATAATGGACTTTTGTTGAGTTTTGCTATATATTAAGGTATGTGTCAATTTAAGGATTGTTTAGATAAAAGAATGGATTTTTCTTACTCTAATTTCCCTTCCACAAGTATAATTTAGATGTATATTGATTCTTCGGATTGCTCCGGGCGAAGAGATAAACAACGGACAACGGTTAATTATCGTAAATATATTACATTATTAAAGAGAAAGGTGAGAGAGAGGTAGATCAATATTCTACGTAGATACAGATAATATTCATTGGAAGTATATATATATATATATATATGTGTGTGTATATATTTTTAATTTGTAATCATTAAATAAGTAACTTTATTGAATAAACAAATCGGACAAACAGTTACGATGTCAAATAAACAAGCTATTTCACCGGATGAAGATACAATTGATACACCATTATTAAAATTTGAATCAAATTGGATGGGTGTATTATATGTATGGCCTATAACAACAATACAATTTTATAAAGGGGACCCAACGGCTGCAATAACCTATCTTAAAAATCGTTTGATCGAAGTTACAAAAGCAAATCCATGGATTGGTAGTAAAATTGTTAAAGACAAAGCGAAACATGGGAAATTATTAGCAATGCGATATTCAAAAAGTAGTCCACCAATGGATGATATGTTTGAAGTAAATAATGAACTAGATATTCATGAAAATATGACATACACGGAAATGCAAGAAAAAATAATTGCAGCTCAAACCGTATGTCTTCCAAATGGTGGTGGATTGATCAAGAGTGGAAAGCCTGTTTGTAAACTTACAGTAGCGCCGAAAAAAGATGGAACTGGCTTTGCCGTTATTTTTTGCATGTCACATACAGTTGGCGATGGCCATACATATTATTCCATTTTAAATATGCTTTCCAATACAACTGAAATTACGGAAATGGATATTGTAAGAAAAGAAGAATTTAGTATGGAAGGTGTTGGGGCAAAAATGACTGGAGAAAAAGAATTTAAATTCATGATGAATCCAGGATTATGCATGATGTGTTATTACATGGGTATAATGATGCGGAAGAAAATCGAGCCACAATGTTATTTGATCGATATGGAGAAATTAAATATATTAAAAGAAAATGCTAAAAAAGAAACAGGTGCAGAAGAATATGTAAGCACAAATGATATTATAACAAGTGGTTTTGGAAGAGCAACTAAAGCACAAATGTTAACAATGCCAATTAATATTCGAGGTAAAGAGGAAAAATGTAATAAAAATTTAGCTGGTAATTATTGGACTGGATTGATGTTTGGCGCAGATGCACTTTCATCGCCAAATGGAATACGAAATAGTTTAAATGGACAGGCACCATATTCACGTTGTGTTTTACCTGGTTGTTGTATTAAAGGTAATTGGTCATCGATGATAACCAATTGGTCTTCCATGTCAAATGGAAGTTTGGATATACCAGATTGTACACAAATATTACATGTACCATATTTAAATACGAAAGAAATGTTAGAAGATAGTTGCGTTATATTTAAAGCCCGTCCAAATGAAATTGCCGTCATGTTATTTTTACATAGTGTTACTTTGGATGAAATTAAACAAGAATTACCATTAGGGGAAAAAGTGTCAGAAAAAATGTTTTAATTATTATTCTCGTCGCGAATTGTGTGTAAGATATAGTGGTAGTTTTCCCCTTGTCAGGGTACTGGCAAGGAAAATCTCTGGTGTCCAGGGTAGTATACGAGTAGTGGTATATATATTTGAGTTTAGGTATATATAAAAGTATTGGAAATTGTGAAAAAAGGAAAAAAGGTGTGAGGTTGGTAAGATATGAGTATGATAGGTAATTGTTACCATAATTTAAGTATAATTTTGATGTATTATAATTAATATTCTGTTTTAGTTTTTGCAACGTGACATTTCATAAATTAGATATTTTCAGCGTGTCATATCTGGCGTAATAAATTATGGTTGCCAACTATAATAGATAGGAGTACAACTTTAGTATAGTATACATCTATTAATAGTATTCTCGTACGAGGTAGCTATTTTATGCTGTTCGCACGTTCGATTTTAACATGACATCATCAATAAATATTGGAGTGACATCAACTACTATTTTTGTATTTTTCGGGAACTCCTGGAACTCCATAATTAATTGTAGTCTAGCTACTACAACATACACATTATTTCAATTATTAACCAGAGAGGATCTGATTTTCCTCCTCGTTTTTTTTATTTTTTTCTGATTTTGGTAGGAATGATATTGATACGGTGCCTCCATTCATTGAGTTATGTGCTTAGTTGCCTTAGTACTATATCAGTGCTATATATTTTTACATCCACTTCTTTCTCACTCCATACATATATATATCATAATATATTACATAAAATCAGATATATATATCTACATTCACGATATACATTCTGTACAACAACATCTTTAGACAATCAAGAGATCACGTGTATATAAAGTTTTGTTAAGAAGCAGTTATTGTTTGATATCATAGAACAGAATAAAGTTAGTCGTGGTTATATTTTTTTGTTTTTTTTTAGTAATATACATTATATTTATAAATTTTTTTTTTAGTAAAATTCGTCTTTTGTTACAAACAATATATATTATTATTAGTGATATAAAAAGATGAGTATTTCAGCCGATATTAAAGTGTTAACCAAAGTGCAAAATCATTACATTCGTAATAACAAAAGCAATGGCCAGAAAAATATTCGTTGCTTTCCACGGTGTACACAATTTGGACATCGTACCGCTGGTTTTTGTGGTTCCGGTGTAATTTTGTCTTGTGACGTCACGATGAACGAACCACAACTGGATAGCAACGTCGGTGATGAAACAATTAAAGCACTGAACCAAGCTACCTTTGATTATGTATTTGATTTTAATGATATTATCGTCGTAGGAGAGTTTTTAAGAGCAGGCCCAGATTCTCACAAGTCGCATGTAACAAGAGGTAGCTTCTATGAAGCTGCTCCAATTATGAACCGTGTTAAAAGGCGTGGGAACAACCTCGCCCCTTTGTTTTTAGCACGATTTATGGACCAAACACCAGAAGAAAATGCGAAGAATAAACTTCAACGGTGCTTTACGATAGAGCCATCTTGTTGGCATTATGGCTGGAAATCGCACAAACATTCAAATACTACGAAACATTTCTTGCGCATATATGCATTTCATCGTATTGGCGGGTATTTAAAATGTCTTTCCCATGACGATACGACAACATTTACCATATCAAGTAGTAAACGTTATCAACGTAGAAATGTAGAAGGTATAACAGGAGATATATCAGGTGCACCTATAGCAAAACGTGCAAAAAAAAATCCAAAAACTCCTAGCAAAAAGAAAAAAGCGATGGAGGGAAAAGGGACGAAAAATGTAACAAATAGTAGTAGCAGTAGTAAAGTCGTAAAAGCAAAACAAAATGCAACAGAAGCTGATCTTCTTTTGCAAGCTGTTAAATTAGCGCAGCTTAGAGCACAAAGAGAAAGCGAGGCTAAGGCGCTATAACCCTCAAATAATGGAGGTAAATAAAGTCGAAAATATTGTTATTGTATAAAAATACTATATCTCATAGTGGGGATATTATTTTTAGCAGGTAAATATGCCCTAGTAGTGTCGAGTATAAAGCAATGTATAACATATAGGACAATCTGCATGGCACACGAAAAAAATCGTGTGCCACAAAATTTTAATTATAATTAGTTTTATTTTTTATCAATTTTTGCCGAAATGAATTTCGGCACAAAAAATAATTTTGTGTGCCATGACTTTACTCGTTCGTAAAACATTTTGTATTTATTTTTTTTCCTCTGGGATTTTCTGTAGAATTTGCTCTATTCGATTCCATTAACAAAGTGGACTTTGTTAATATCATTTTGTATGTCAAATGTCCGCTTTGAACGGAGTGTATGAGTGTATTTTTTTCGGACGTGCCGAAATCAATTTCGGCACGAACAAAATTCGACAATTATTAAAAATACAAGGGGATTATTATAGGAAATTCTGTAGTAATATTGACGAAAACAATCGTTAGAAAAAAAAAATAAAAATTTAACGATATTTGGATAAATAGGGTTAATTTATACTAAAAGAATA
>LT649718.1:0-15289 GCA_900128395.1 Stramenopiles sp. TOSAG23-2
TTATTTTCGTTATTTCTGTAAATTAATAATTTTTTTAAGTACAAATTTTAATGTAAAAATTCGATGCTTAAAATTCTGCTATCCCTAATTTCTGAAAACGTGAAATGTCAAAATTATTTTGCCAATTGATAGGAAAAATGGTATACTAGTGGAGCCTAAGTTTAAAAAGGTATTTTCAATGTTTTTCCTTTGTTTTCTTGTAATGAAATGAAAAATCCATCATCACAACGATGAAATAGAAGAATTTAGGTTGAAAATGATGATTTTAGTGAAATTTGATGAAAAATATGCGCATTTCATTCTTCAACAATAATTGTTCACTATTATTATTATTAGTTACAACTGTAATTTATAAACTAATAAATATATAAAAAAAATGTACAAATGAAGAAGGAAAAGTCGTATGAAAAAATATCATTGTTATTTTAACCATGGTCAATATTTTCGGTGGCAATAATGATGTACCTAAATAATAGAATAACAAACATTATTTTTTTAATAATAGTATTATTGATTTTATCAATATCAATGACAATTACATCTACTCCTTCTTCATCATCATCGTCAACATTTGAATTTAACTATAAATTTTTGAAAAAAAAAGTAAGAAAACAAATTGTCATCTTAGAGTCGTGGGTATCTAGTTTTATTAAGAATGGGAATATAAAAGAACATGAGGAGCCACATATTGCTCGTAGTAAAAAAATCAGAGTTTTTGAATCGGAAAAATATGGCTTAGGATATTGGGCTAGATTGCCAATTGCAGCAGGGGAAAAATTATTTTCAATACCATATGATGCTTGCATTAATTATAATATTACTTTGGAAAATAATCATATGGAGAAAGATGATGAAATACGAACTCGTGTATACAATAAAATTATAGAAAATAGTGATATTGGCTACGATGCTGCACTTGCACTTTACTTAGTTATAGAATCACGCCAAGCTACAGACGAATCAAAGTATTTTCCTTACCTGCATTTTTTACCGCATAAAATTAGCTCACCTTTATTATGGCGAATAGACCAATTAGAAGTATTGCAAGCTTCACCAACTAGATTACGTATTGAAAATTTCCAAAAATCATTGATTGAAATATACAAATTTATCATTACCAATCCAACTATACAAACAAAAGTACCATCTATTATACATGGAAAACAGAGATTAACCTTGAAAGAATTTAAATGGGCAGTAGCAACTATATGGACAAGGTCTTTCTTTCTGGATATGAATGGATATTTACGTATACGAGATCAAAACAATATGATAAAAATTTATGATATTGAAGATCATTATTATCCAGATGGAAGGAAGAAGCCAAATGTAAAAAATACAAAACCTAAATTAGTTGGAATTGAAAATGTAGATAAACAAACAACAACTAAAAGAGATGAAAGGATATCAACGCAAATTTCTCAAACTGCGCGTATTATCATACCAATGCTAGATTTATTGAACCACAATAGGTCAGTATCACATACGTATAGATTTAACCCAAAAAATAGAATGGTAGAATTTGTTGCTGCTAATGATATTCAGGAAGGGGATGAAATTACATTAAATTATGGATTATTTAGTAATCATGATTTGTTTTTGAATTATGGATTTATCGATCCAGAAAATAAATTTAATCATTTTCGAATACCAATAAAAGTACGTTTAATGTCATCATTAAATGTATTTCAACAACGACTGTTAAATTGGCGTGTTCCAAATCCTAAGATTATTTTATCACATGATGGTAAGCCGATCGATAATACATTAATTGTTCTAAGGATTTTAACATTTGATGATTTAGGTGGTAGTGCATATGAATTAAATCAATTATTGGACAATGTACCAACTACATCACAATTATTAAAAGTGAAAATGTATAAAGTTTTACATGATTTATGCAATACAACTTTATCAACATATGGAACAGTGGTTGAATTAGATGAGATAGAACTTACGAGAAATCATCCAACATGGTATAAACTTGCATTGAAAATCAGAATAGAAGAGAAATTAATTTTAGAAAAATGTATGAATTATACAAAAAGTCAAGTGTTTTGAGATTTTTATAATAATCTCTTTTATATTATATTTATTGATGGTTAAAAATCTAAGTGTTATATACTTCGTAATAAAATTTTAGTTCCCATGTTAAATACTACCGCTCAATACTCAATCTCAGGAATAATATTGTTAATCCTCGCAATCTAAGAAGGATTTACTCCTACTAATAATAAAGCTCTCATGCGCCGCCGCAAGCTAATACTCTATATAAAGCACAAGTAGGTCTGAATCCAATATATAATATATATATATATATATACTCCGGGAGTGCCAAATAATAATAAGAGATACAAAATATTTGATGTTTTTAAAAAAAACTCTCTCTCTCTCTCTCTCTCTCTCATCTCTAAAAAAACTTTGTTGTAACTTGTTTTATCATCTCACAATTGATGGCGTCCCATGCTGTTAAATTAACACTATTTTGTCTCTTAATATTTAATGCTATAGATTTTAAACCACTATCTATTTCTACTGCTTTCTTTTGCTTGTCCTTCTTCTTCTTATCATTTTTATTTGTAATTTTCATTTCATTTTTCAATGTTGATAATGATTCAATAATAAAATCATCAAATATTTGTATCTTATTATTATTTGGCACGGACAATTTATATCTCTCACTCAACGCTAACATGTCAATTAATTTTGATCTAATTTTAATAGGTAATATTTCGACCATGTCCTCTTTAATTATATCTAATTGCATGTTAATCGAATATGGTAGTGGCCAAATCATATGTGCTTCTTCACCAAGGTTGTTATTATTATTATTATTATTATTATTGAAATGGAGAATATATTTTGCCATCAATATTCGTCGAATAATATGTAGATATTTTTTAGGCAATATCTCATCTTTTCGGCGAATATATTGCTCATAGTTACTTTTTGCATGGTTTATGCAAGACCAGACCAATGATTGTTTATCATAACGTGTTTCCATTTCATTTTTAACTGCACGAATCCAATCAAATTCTTCAAATTTTATTGATATATAATTAATTTTTGAGTAAAATAATTCAAACATGGTTAAATTATTACTCGACATCATTAAAAAGGCATGGCTGCATTCAATACCGACAATATCAATTTCTGGTATCTCTCCATCTCTTTCAAAAGTCATTCGAAAATTTTTACTGATACTAGACTTCATTGAATAATATCTCTCTGTTTTGTGTACAAATATGCAATATACATCATGATCAGAATTTTTATGCGATGTGCCAAGACTACGACTAGATAATTCAGATGCAATTATGATTTTTATTTCCAATTCTTTTTCTATTTGACGCAATTTGTCCATTACAATATTTCCATGATTTTCAGTTATCTCTGTGCTCCCACCGAAATAGTTTTCTGTCGTTGGTGCGTCTTCTTGATTTCTTTCTTTTGTTTCTGTTATGTTAAGAATACGTATTGATTTTATCAAATTCATCAGTTTATTAATATCCACTTCATCTTTTCGTATGCTTAGCCCTTTCTGTTTTCTAGAAGTGTTAATAGTTTCAATACTTGAAATGATATAATCAGTCATTTCATTTGCAGTCTTTAATAATTTTTCTGGATTAAATTCACCAACTAATGGCCTTGTTCTTCGTATATCCATAATGGACTTATGTTGTGAGGAATCGGTTACATAAGTAACGATAGGATCCTCATAATTAACTATGCGTTGTAACTCAAAGATTTTGTGATATGCATGATAGAAATACTTTGCTATACCATCTTCAATATTCGGAGGAATTCTACAATTTTTTAAAGAACCACCTTCCTTCTCATTCTCAGAAGATTCTCGGTATGGCTTTAATAATTTTCTTACTTGATACAACCTTTCATGTATAAATCCAACATATTGGTTAATACATCTCGTGGTTAAAAATTCTTGTCGAATAGCACGTAATTTTGACCACATTTTTGTAACATGAATAACTTTGTTTGGATTTACAAATAAAAATTCAATATTTCTAGGATTTCCCTTAGCCAGTTCTAATACAAATGTGCAAATTTCTTTACCACCATATTCAATTTCACCAGCTTTATCAGCACCCATAGGCTTATGCACATGTCGTTCGAATGTAGTGGAACATTTTTTCGACCCCAATATTGAACGTGTTGAATTTGTAAAACATATGAAATAATCTTCATCACTAGATTTTGTATGTAAATTGTACATGAAACTGCCACATCGTATCATAAACGATACTTCAACTTTACCCAATTGATTTTGTAAATCCAAATGCTCAAGCATAACATTTAATTC
This sequence comes from Stramenopiles sp. TOSAG23-2, assembly GCA_900128395.1. Lineage (NCBI taxonomy): Eukaryota > Stramenopiles sp. TOSAG23-2. The sequence continues at coordinate 4,322 of LT649718.1, forward strand.
AGTAGCCGTTCCATTATTGTTATCACTGATATTTGTTGAATCATCATCATCATTCTTATAATCAAGATTTTCCTCCAACCATTTTGTACATAGTAAATCTCGAATTTGATCTTTCCATACATTGCAGTTATTTATGGTCTTTTTTATAACTATTTGCTTGGTAGCAAATGCATCCATTTCATCCTTTGTTTTCTTGTTGTTATTTTTTTTATTTTTTGAAATTTCTTTTACTTGCAAATTAATATTTTCAATAACTGTCAATAAAGCTGATATTTGTTCTTCCTTCTTTTCAAACGACATGGATAATGCAATTGAATCCATAACACTATCTGTATTATGTACCGTTTTCATTGCGATTTTCAATTGTTCTATTAAATTTAAAGCAAATTGTATAGCAGGTTGATATATTTTATCAGGGATTTTTGATAAATCACAACTATTTATATTTCTTAACAGTCCATACGCTTGACCCACACAGCTTTTAATAAAAATATTACTTTGACGAAGTACTGTTTGATCTATAATTTCTTTCAATTTCCTCCATTCATTAGAATTGAATAGAATATTATAAGATTTACCATCAAACCGAGTTTCATTTAGTAAGTTGAACATACGACAGTCTCCTCGTTCAATTTTGCGTATAGCCTCTCCAATTTCCAAGAGTTGTATGGAACGGATATTCAATTTTTGAACACTGATTACTTCTTTCTTTTCAATTTCGTTTCCACGTTTCTCACCTGTTTTTGCAGCAAGATATTGCGTTAACGTCTTCTTCATTGGCTTAATTAAAAGTTCATCACAACTTCCACAATATAATGCATACAAATCATAATTAGCAGTATTATTATCATTTGTAATTGTTGTTTCGTCTACAACCCCAACCCCTTTCTTTTTACGATAATTAGAGAGCAATTTCATAAAAGATAGTGTATCTTCACATAATAAAATTAATCTTATGCCAGGTAATTGGTTTTCAATGATAGTAACAATTTCGTGTATATGTGGTTTCAATATTGTCTTTAAATCCATGTTGTTAGTAATATTGTCTGATGTATTTCTTGTCAATGTGATGTATGAGAAGGGTCTGCATATAAAATTCATATACATGTCCATTTTGAAAATATACTATTAGTACATGTATGTACTATATATAATATCTTTAAGATGTATAATAATATATCGATAGTGCTATGTGCCTATAATAATAATAATAATATGTGCCTCTGGTGATGTGCTGGTGGCACACTGGCACACCACCACAAGAAAAAAAAAAAAAGAAGAAGAAGAAAGAGAAGAAGAAGAGAAGCGGAAAGCTGGAAGAAAGCCTCTGGACGGAAAGCCAGAGAAAGCAGAAGCAGAAGTAGCTAGTGCCTGAGTGCAGGAATGCCAGACTAGCAGAAGAAGAAGAAGAAAAAAAGAAAAGCTACAGCCGGAGACAAAATACTATATTGTTATTGAATTTTACCCAAACAGAATAAAACAATGAAAGAAAAGTGTACGTTAAGTATCATTACATTATTTTTATTATTATTATCATTATTATCAAATAATCATATTGTTTTAGCTCATTTTGTAATTCCAGAAGGTGACCCAATTGCGAATAATAATTCAATTGTGCTAATAAATAATGTCAGGTTTACAATATTAACATCTGCTCTTATACGGGTAGAGAAAATTATACCAAATGATTCATTTGAAGATCGACAAACCATGGTAGTATTTAATCGCCATTTGCCAGTTCCACAATTCTCGTCAAAAAATGTAGAAAATGGAATACAAATAGCAACAAAAGATATGATTTTAACTTATTTAAATAAAAATAAAGAAGAAGAATTTACACCAGCTAATTTATTTATACAGATGAAAACGCAAAATTTAAATAACGTATCGACTTGGAGGTATGGTGATAGCACGAGTGGCAACTTGTTTGGAAGTTTTAGAACATATGATACACTTCACGGTTTGCAAGATTTAAATTGTACTCGTCACAAACCATGGGTTACAACTAGCGAACCTGAACATTGTGCATTTGGATTCATTTCTCAAAATGGCTTTGCGATTTTTGATGATTCTCGAAGTCCATTATTATATGATAATTGGGTGCATCCGAATTTAAATGGAAAATGTGATGCATTGTCTACCGATCCATGTTTTGGAGCAGATTTTAATCCTGGTGGATATCGATATGCAAATGAAACAGCATGTATATCTGCAGGATGTTGTTGGCATGGTCGTGAATCTTCAGACTTTATCGATTTGGCATGGTGGAGTGATGGAGTGGAAAATGTTTTGACAACTTCAAAATTTCCACTTCCATCCAATTATAAAATAGTGCATTCAGTTTTTAATGGTCCCCCAGTTGGTCAATTGCACAAAAATAATAATACCGGCAAATATTTGTTCCCATTTAAACTTTGGAGAAAATCAAGCAGTGCAAATTCATCATATGTTCGACATTATACAACCGCATCTATTGCTGGCGAAAAAGATGCAATAAAAACAAATTTTAAGTTTGTAGGTATTCTGGGTTTCATATCATCATTGAAAGCAGAAAGTAATGATGGTGCATCACAACAAGTAAAACTTTTTTATTGCAAAAAAACAAATGATCATTTCTCATCAATTGATAATTGTCAAGCATGTTATCAGAAAAATTATACGTTTATACGTAATCAAGGATATTTATTTCCAGAATCAAATTTATGTACGATGAGAAATGGAAATGAAGACTTTTATTTCTTTGGTCATGGTGATAATTATAAACGTGCATTGTATGATTTTTCTTTGATTAGTGGTAAAATCCCAATTCCTAGACGCCATATGCTAGGCATGAGCTGGTCACGTTGGGCGAATCCAGGAGAAGAATGGAATGGAAATCAAACGTTGCAACACGATGCGGCATTAAGCCTCTCGAATGCAGGGTTTCCACTTGATACGTTTATATTTGATATGAACTGGCACATCAAACCACAATGGACGGGATATACTTGGGATAATAAAATGTATCCGAATCCAGAAGAATTATTATCCTTTTTACATAATGATCGTGGATTATACATTGGTGCAAACTTACATGATGCACAGGGTGTTATGACAATGGAGAAAGAATATGAAACTATGGCAAAATTTGTTAAACAATCCGATGGTCAAAATATTACGTTTCACATATCAGAACAAGCATATGCAGATGGCTTGCATCAAACTGTTTTGGAACCACTTGCAGAAATCGGTTTCGATTTTTGGTGGACGGATTGGCAACAAGGTCTTCAAGGTTATCCTGGGATTGGAACTACAGATATAACGGGATTGAACCCAACAGCATGGCTGAATCACTATCGTACAATGAATTATACGCAACCAGGCAGTCAGCGAAGACCGCAAATACATAGCAGATGGGGTGGTCTAGGTGGTCACAGATATACCTCCCAGTTCGGAGGCGATGTAGTACAAGCTTGGGATAGTTTGTTAGCAATGATATACACTACAGTAATTTCAACTAATGTTTTAACTGCACATTGGGCCCAGGAAGTAATGCAAAACACAGGGGAACACGAGCTGTTTACTCGAGTAGCTCAATTTGGTGCATGGGGCCCTGTCTTTACAATTTGGGGTAATCGATTTAAGCCATGTAACATTTGGTCAGATGAAGATTTTCCACAACCATATCGTGAAGCTGTTAGAGTTCATCTTTTACAACGGTCAATGTTGATTCCACATAGATACACACTGGCCGCAATTGCTCATAACGAAGCACTAGGTTTATTACGTCCAATGTATTATGATTACCCAAGGAATACAAATGCATATGCTGGGGAATATAATTCACTTCCCCAATATATGCTTGGAGATAACATTTTAGTTGCACCGCCATATACAATGTTGGAAGATTCAAGAAATCCTACTACTTCATCTGCAAAAGCGTATTCGGTTTGGTTACCAACAGATGTTGAATGGATAAAATTATTTAACACATCTGTAGATGTTCCTACTACTAATGTATCTGGGTGGGGCCATGTTTCGCCGCAATTATATCAAGTTCCAACATTTGTGAAGGCTGGTTCAATGATTCCTATATTACCTGATCATTTAGCAATTATGTCTGGTTCTGCTTCCAGACCCTTTTCGAATTTAGAGTGGTGGATTTTTCTAAAACAATCAAAAATTAATTCCAATAATAATAATGCACCAGCAACCGCATGGTGTTATGAAGATGATGGATTATCATTGGACTACATCCGCAATAACTCATTTGTAAATATGACAATAACAAAACAACATGATCATAAAGAACAAAAATATATATTAAGTCAAATTGGCACTTATAGCAATGCACCCCAACAACGTATTTTATCATTGCGTTTGATTGGCAAAAATTCTAGCTTGATTTCTTCAATTCGCTTAAACAAAATAGAAATTGAGAAGAGGCCGTCTTGCGATGTTCCTGTATACGATACTACGATTACTGATGATAAAATTGAAAATTATACGAATAGAAAACCATTTTTTTGTGATGCTTTGGATGGTACTCGTCCTTATGTATATGTATGGTTGGGTAGTGATTTAGTGAGTGTAGATCGAGTAGTTATTGTAAAGGAGATTGTTTAAAAATAAAATAAAACACATTACAAAACGCGTTTTCATAAATTTTTTAATACGTATGATTTAACTGAGATACGTTCACACACTCTTTTTTACAAAATCTTTGTAAAGAAACTGGTGATTTTCTTCACTTTCTTCACAGCAGATCCAGCACTATCTTTTTTGCTCAAAGACCTTCTCTTCTTGCCACTCGAGGAGGAAGATTTTGATTGGGACGGTGAAGCTGCTTTTCCATTAGGAGTTGTATTTAATTTACTTTTCTTCTTTACAAAGCTAGCGTTTCCCGCAACTATCGGTCTAACGCGTTTATTTCCAATGGAATTAAATGGAATTTCTTGAGATGGCGGCCCACTTAAACTTTTTGGAACATCGGTTAAATCGATAGCAGTATCATCCTTCTCAGCAATTTTCTTCCCTCTTGCTAATTTGACTACATCAGTTGTTGTCGTTGATATCTCATTTGCTTCATCGATTTCGACGGTGATTTCATTTGTTTTTTCAACGTTAGCTTCGGTGTTGTTTGAAGTCGTTGTACTCGATGTGGTTTCAGGTAAGGTCTCTTCTGCTTTCTTTTCCGGTATTGCAGATGATTTTTCCTCCATTTCTCTTTGTTTAGACAATCTGGAGCTGTATGACTTTTGCAAGAAAAACCTGTAGTTTTCACATTTTTCTGCCCCTTCCAATCCTTCAAGGCGTAATTGCACTTGGGGATTCGATAAACCGAAAAACTTAGGCCCCGATATCAATTGTTTACTTTTTGGTAAATTTAATTCTTCGCATTTTGCTTTAATTTTATTAAGGACAATGTTCCAAACACGTGTTGCGGAGGAATCCGACTCAATAGGTTCATCTGGAGCGTCGCTAGCAGTAAGTCTGTAAAGTACGTCACCTTCAGCACCTTCATCCTCCGGTAACAGAATTTCTTGTGTGTATGTAACTCTTTCTCGAGGATTTTTAAAGCTTTTAAACGTCTTTTCAGCTTTGTAACCGATAGCAAAAATATAAGCTTTTGAGTGTAAAGCCCCCTTTCCTTCTTTTTCGTAAATTTGACCGAATGAAAGTACTTTTAAACTTGCAATTGGTTCATATGGGAGTTCAGTTCGAGCTAGTATCAATGCACCAACTTCTTGTGCCACTTTGTGAGAAATTTGTTCTTGGTTTTTCAACAATGCCGATTGAATAGGTTCTTCAAACTCAGTAGGAGCTTTTCCTTTCAATTGCCTTACTTTTTTTGGTTTCCCTTCATTCTTTTTTTTGCCTTTTCTCTTCCTTTTACCTTTACTTTTTACGACTGCAGGGCTCACTCCAGATATAAACATACCAAGACTAGCTTGCTGTTGACGTCTTGCCATTCTGGATGTAGCCGATTCTCCAACAAAATTTTTCTCCACTGTGCTAAAGGAATCTGACGATATAAACCCACGAGCGTTATGCCGTGCAATGTAAGCAACTATCGCTTCGAAGCGCGCTTTCAAAATCTTATCACTCAATTTATCATTCGTAGTGCTACTTTCTTCAAAATCCTCCATTTCTACGTCATCTCCATCATTTGTAGCTTTATCGTTTTTTGAATCGTCCTTTCCATCTTCCTTGTTTGCGGAAGTTAGATTTTTGTACTCCATTTTTACACTGTTAAATGCTTTAGCACCCAAACCGTATTTCGCAACGTTTTCAAGCAACATCATATCAAGATACGTTGAATCAGATTCTTTGCAAAACCAATCTGATGGCATAATGTGCTTCGAGATAGTTTTAAATTTTAAAGAACCTTTGAAGCAAAGCTCTAAAGCTTCTTTTACAAAATCAAATTCCTTCAACAATACTTTACGACGGAATCTACTTAAAAGTTCAGCAAATCGTTTAATCCGTTTTTTAATTTTTGGTGTCAACAAAGTTTTTTCTGTAGGTTCAAAATCATCGGACGCAGCTGTTGTTGAAGTTGTAGATGATTCTGGTGCTACTACTTTCTTCTTTTTCTTTGGTGATTTACCTACACTAAAAATAAAGGCTTCAAATTTATTTAAACGATCAATAACACTACTACGATCTTTATTTTCAAGAGAAGCGTATTGCATAAATGCATCTATTGTGTTTTCTTGAAAAGGGAAAAATGTGTCATCGTCGGAAGTTTCATTGTTCTTTTTACATCTATCAGCAAATGTTTCCTTTTGTTCAGTAGTTTCCGTATTATCAGTTGTAACTACCCCTTCAACTTCAGTTGATTGCATGACCGTAGCAACATTGTCGGGAAAACCAAGAGTGCAAAGAGCCTCTTTGAAGTGCTTTTTATCAAGTTTTGTCCATTTCTTTGCAAGTTCTAATTTCTTCCTCTCAGCTTTCTTTGCAAGTTCTAATTTTCTTCTCTCAACTTTCAACTTCTTTTCCTTCTCCCGTTCTTCCTTTGCTTCTTCCAAAGCCAATTTGCGCTCCACCTTTCTTTTTTCTACCTCTGCTAGATGCTTCTTCTTCTTTTCTTCCCTAGCTGCAGCACGTTCCATTGCCAACTGCTCCCTTTTTGCTTGTTTCTCTGCTTTTATTTTTTCACGTTTCTCCGTTGCCTCACGTCTTCTTCTTGCCAAAGCCCGTTCTCGTTCTTCCTTTTTACGATTTGCTTCTGTCACCTCTGGTCTTTCCAACGCAGAGTATTCTGGAAAAACTTCCATTAAAAGTGTGACGATATTGTTTGCACGTCTAGATATGTTTAAATTAGGCGGCATTTTCAATATCTCATCATGTATAATTTCCAAAAATACGTTTGATTCATCTTTCTTGATTTTCTCCATGATGCCGTTACGTATCATCCCAAATTTTTTCAAACCGGCTAACAAGGCTTTGTCGTGTGTCACAGACCACCACTTGTATTTCGGATCAGAATGTACTGGCTTAGTCTCAGACAATTTATCCAACGAATCATCAATTTTCTTTGTTACCGCTTCATCTGTATTGACGGACACCTTATACAACAAAGTGCAATCATCTAATAATTTCAGTTGACTTTGGCAGGTCTCAGGGCTATTGAATAATTGGCCAACAAAAGATCGATCTTGACCAACACATTCATGTGGTGTGAAATCTAAATCTTCATCTCCAACGATTTCCATCTTTTCAATTAATTCCAGCGCTTGTCCAGCAATTACATATGCCTTTGACGCTTCCTTTAAGGCTTGTAAACGGGTTATGAAAGATGGAGTCGTAGCTGGAGCCGGTTTAGCATCAATTACAACAACTTCTTCAGCATTTGTTGCTTCTGTTGTTGTCGTCGTCGTCGTTGTGGTAGTAGTAGTCGTGGTAGTATCGGAGGACTCAGTGCTGGTATTATCAGTGCTACTATTGTTATTTTTCGATTCTAAAATGACTTTTTTCTTCTTTTCTTCCATCGATCGTATAAAAACTTGCGAAAGTAGTGCAATATATGAAACACACACTTCATCAATAACAGCTTTTGTCAATGTTCCTTGCTTTTTATTCACACTTTGCTGAAAAGCGTCATTACAACCGAGACCGTATTCCCTCAATCCTTTCAAGATGCGTTGGCGAACAGTTTTTGTTATCACGCCAGCATATGCACTACTGTTATCCTCGTTTTCATCACCATCATCATCATCATCTTCGCCATCTTCGAACGCATCTGAGATTTCTTTTCCATAAAAATCTTTAGGATTGTAACTAACTTTTTTTAATCTTGCCGAGCGATTAGCCCTATCCAGTTTGATAGGTGAATTTCTTGGCATCTCCAACCCAATTGTTTTGCTCCAAAAATCTGGATCATCAATATCAATTTCATCTTCCTTTGATGTACCAGCAGCAAACGTTGCCTTTGAGAACTGATTCTCAACGTGTGTACCTTGATCATAGGTAACTACTTTTGAGCGCTCCAAAATGTCTTCAATATTCTCAGCATTGTATGCTGCAGCTTTTTGTTGTTGATCTTCATCTTCATTGTCCCTAAAAAGATCATACGCACCACGTTTCAATAAATTTTCCAATTCATTTTTTGTCATATCCTTCCCTTCAGCTCCTGTCAAAATTGCTTGATCCAAGCCTAATTTTAAAGATGCCCGTAAAAACATTTGATGCTCATATGTTTTATTGGTAATAAGTCGATATATTTTTACATCTTTGGTTTGCCCAATACGATGAGCACGAGCCATGGCTTGGATATCATTTTGTGGATTCCAATCGCTATCAAATATTATAACACGATCTGCTGCCATTAAATTTATTCCTACCCCACCGGCACGAGTACAGAGTAGAAAGACTTTGGCTTTTGATTCCTTGTTCGTAAATCGGTCAATGGAGATTTGACGATCTCGCCCGCGGACACCACCATCGATGCGCTCAAATGCCATTCCCCGCATGTCTAAATAGTCCGCTAGGATGTCCAATACTTTGATCATTTGTGAAAAAATTAAAATTTTATGACCATTTTTAATTAGCTTTGGTAGTAATTTATCCAACAAAACCATTTTGCCACAACAATTTATAAAATCATTTTCTGCATATTTATCAGCAACACCACGGATTAAAAATGGGTGATTGCAACATTTTCGAAGTTGCATTGATAAATTGTTTAACGATGCTTTTGCAGCTCCTTTTCTTAACAGATATGCAGCATTTTTTTCATACAACGCACGATAAATTTGTTTTTGCAACGGCGTCAATTCCACTTCAATTATAGTCTCCTCTTTGGACGGTAACGTATTTGCTTCTACATCACTTTTTAAACGTCTCAACATATATGGACCGATGATTTTATGAAGTTGTTGAATTGCATCACTTTTATGAATTGTTCCGCCAGTTGTTGTATCTTTTTCGCCACCAAATTTTTCTTGAAATTTCAACAACGATTTCTCGTCTGCTGTATCTTGTTTTTTTTCATTGATTGAGCCACTTGGTGTAAGTTGTTTTCCACCACCAAACTCGTCAATGTCTAACAAACTTAATAATGCCCACAACTCATCTGTGCTATTTTGTATAGGTGTACCAGTAAGCAAGAGGCAGGAATCCCATCGAACTCTGCGACGTATTTGCTGAGCTAATTTCGTTTTATGATTTTTCAAACGATGAGCTTCATCTACAACTAAGGATCGCCATTGTACGGATTGAAAAAAAGAAGCGTCTTTCAACATCATTTCATAACTTGTTATTATTACGTCTGTTTTAAATACTTGTTTGTTTCCGTTCATGTAATAAATATCATTTTCTCTGATATTTTTCCTTCCAATTTCGCTACCATGATAGATGACGCTATGAAGCTCCGTCCAAGTCTCTATTTCTCGTTGCCAATGATCAAGTGTAGATAAAGGTGCTACTACGAGAAATTGCCCAACCTGTGTGAACTTTTTTTTACCCACAGGTTCATTTTTCCATAAATGTTGTAAAAAACTTGCACTTTGACAAGTTTTTCCCAAACCCATTTCATCTGCTAAAATACTATTACGTTTATTTTGCCAATTCCATACCATCCAATTCAAGCCTTCAATTTGATAGGAACGCAATGAAAAATCGTTATTGTTGTCATATAACTCATCGTAGGTGCTTTCTTTACACGTATTTTTCGCCGGGCGTCCTGGGTTCCTTAATGCCCTTCCAATTTCAGCCATTGTACCGCAAGTTGGCAATTCATTTATTTGATGGTATTTCTCCAGCGCATTTTTTAATTCTTCTTCATCTAAATCACTAGTTTTTTCCCATGTCATAGCATCATAATGCAATTTATTCCATTTCACATATACTTGTTTTTGCCCATCTGGCAATTCACCTTCATCCATGATACGATGAATGGAAAGGTAGCTTGGATCAAATCGTCGTTCTCCATATAATTCTGTTTCCATGCTATTATCCTTTAAAAGATATTTTTTAATTTTTTGTGCTGCATATTTTGCACCAAATTTTAAATCTGCCTCCGTTTCCCATGTGACGTGCAAGTAACTTAAATCCGACCATTTGATCAAAAATCGTTTTTCAAAAGTTCTTAATAGATCTGCATCTTCATTTTGAAGATTCAAACCACGTCGTCCATTGTTTACTTCTGCAGTATTCATATCTTCACACATTTTCTCCCACTCTGCCATAGTTTTTGTATCGTGACTAATGATTTTTTCAATATTAAATAACATTTGTGTTTGAAGTACTTGGTTCTCTTCCTCTTCCTCTTCCTCGCTACTAGATTCGTCAGAGTCTTCTTCCTCACTACTTTCTTCCTCGCTACTAGATTCTTCCTCCTCGGACGAGCTTTGTGCGTATTTTACTTTTTTGGTTGCTCTTTGCGATCGTCTAGTTGGTTGCTGTGTAACTTTATCATTTGTTTCTTCTTCAAAGTCTTCATCACTTTCCTCCTCCTCACCAGAAGATGACTCCTCCTCCTCT
>LT649719.1:0-15231 GCA_900128395.1 Stramenopiles sp. TOSAG23-2
TTCAATGTTTTTCCTTTGTTTTCATGTAATGAAATGAAAAATCCATCATCAAAACAATGAAATATAAAATTTAGGTTGAAAATGTTGAAAACGATGAAATTTGATGAAAAATTTCCCTGTTCATGGCCAAAACAACTATTTACTATTGAAAAAACTAAAAAATCAAACAGTGATATGCAAAATACAGGCAATAGCATTAAAATGGTGAAAATAGCATATAAATAGCATTATATACATAGACACAGCAGCCTTGAGAAGTATGCTGTTGATGCAGCAGCAGGGATTTGCGGAGAGGCCAACACAGATCTATACCCATATTTATACTGTATATACTATATATATATATAAAAAGATACACTGCCATTCATGTTAGAACGCAATACATATATTAGTATTCAGTACTTTGTTTGTACAACAGAATCGCTTTAATAATTTTCTTTTCAACGACATATTATAAAGTATATTTTAATCATTTAATACATGCATGTTGAATTTACAATAATATAAATGCCATTATTTTTTTATCACCCATCCTCATCTGCATCTTTACGTATATTATTAGCATTGCGTTTAAAGAAAATTGAATCTATTCAAGAAGTTGTTGTAAAGACATTTTTATGTGAAAAAGGTATTCCACGATGGGAATTACCAACCGAATCTAGTATTGCAAAAGAATTAGGAACAACTGATTGGTTGAAATTTAATCCTGAGGGAAGAGTCCCTGTATATATTGAAAATAATAAAATGATGACACAAACCACATCTATATTTGAGTACATTGAAGAAACATATAGCACTGATAATAATAATAACATATTTCCACTTTTACCAGCAGATCCATGGTTGCGTGCAGAATCACGACGTATAGCATCAATTGTAGCTGCAGATATTCAACCATATCAAAATTTACCATTTTTAATACAAGCTGTTGTTGATTTTGATATGAAAGGTGATTTAGAACAAATTATAACGCATCCAATGAGACAACATTTTATTCGTAGAGAATTTACTGCATTGGAAGAAATATTAAATATAACAAGTAATACATATTGTGTTGGTGATGCCCCATCCATGGCAGATTGTTACTTAGTACCACAAGTCCGTAATGCATTAGGTGCAAATATTAATATAAAAAGTGAATTTCCTACTTTATATCGTACATTTGAAAATTGTTTAAATGTTCCTGAAATTCATCAAACATTAATTGAATGTGGTGGAATAGTTCAACCAACTGGTAGGTATTTAAAGAAGTGAATTTGTATTTTAATATATTTGATACACGAGTATGTTTAATTTGATATGATATTTAATATTAATATGATAATAGGTATAATTTCTAATCAATTACGCATACAGTTCTTGACCGCACCTTCCCAGCTTCTTCCTAGCTGGGTTCATATCGTTCTTATAAAAATGTACTTAAAAAAAAAAAAATCAACGATGATCCGGTTGACCGTAAAGGATTAAGTTTTCACCAGCCGCAAGTTCTATATCAAATCGATTTTTTTTACATGCATTTTCATTCCATGTACAATAGAATTGAGGATGTTGTTTTGGGTATGTCCATTTTGCATTTGATTCATTTTTTACTACAAAGTACGATGTGAACACGCCATTTTGAAATTCTTCCCCTCCATGCCTAGCTCCTTTACCACCTTCTAATTCAAATACGGTCTGTCGAGCATTTCCAGCTGACTGAATACATATATTTAAAACTTCTCGTTGGACCTTGGACATAGATCTTAATTTACTAACAAGTTTTCCACTGAAACAAGCGTCGACTACAAGGACAAGTTTTAATCCACGTCTTTTTCCACGCCCATTATCCCACGCAGCAATCATGTCGTCAAGTGTTAAATCTCCAGCGGATCTTACTCCGTAACCAATCTCCAAAGCACCCCCTGTCTTCCCACCAAGAGTTTCCCCCCTTTCACCTGCTCCTCCATGCCCACTATAATACACAATATACATGTTGGCATCTTTTTTGAAGAAATTAATTAACTTTTTAATGACAGCTTTTTTACCAGTACTACCGTCCGGTTTAGTAATATATGTATCCTCCATTACAACTCCTTTTGAATCTAACATATTTGAAACAAGCTCGCAATCATCCTCAGTATGCTCTAAAGGATCTAGTGGGCTTGCAATGCAAAGCCCACGTGCACGTGTGATTGAGACACTCTTCTTTTTACTGGCACTTTTTTTTCCCATTACCATTTTAGTCCTCATCAAGGAATCAAATGTAATATTGCCAGTTAATTTCCCACCAACCTTTAATTTGCAAGTTTTAGGTCCAACAGATTGAACAACGCCAGTTTTACCTTTGTACTTTCCTTTTATAAATTCATATGTTTTACCGACGTGTATTTCATTGTTGATAAGTACCTTGCTTGGGGTTTTCATCTGTGCCGCACCAGTCCACACCAAAGAATCAAATGTAATATTGCCAGTTAATTCCCCACCAACCTTTAATTTGCAAGTTTTAGGTCCAACAGATTGAACAACGCCAGTTTTACCTTTGTACTTTCCTTTTATAAATTCATATGTTTTACCGACGTGTATTTCATTGTTGATAAGTACCTTGCTTGGGGTTTTCATCTGTGCCGCACCAGTCCACACCAAAGAATCAAATGTAATATTGCCAGTTAATTCCCCACCAACCTTTAATTTGCAAGTTTTAGGTCCAACAGATTGAACAACGCCAGTTTTACCTTTGTACTTTCCTTTTATAAATTCATATGTTTCACCGACGTGTATTTCATTGTTGATAAGTACCTTGCTTGGGGTTTCCATCTGTTTTTTTCCCTCTTTCTTAGCTTTCTTAGGTGTTGTTATCGATTTTGACGGTAGTTTCTTACCACCTTGTAACAACGCATTGATCCAAGTTTTTTTTTTCCGTTGATCTCCCTCGGGAGAATCAATGCCACGAGCCTTTGCGATGGCCTTTAATTCGGGCATTTTCATCTTGGTATAATCATCTCTAGTGGTAAAAGATGCCATCTTCTTAGCTTTAGCTTGCCTCGGATTAATGTGTAAGTTGATGATCTGGGAATTTCTTTTGACTATTATATACTCTTATACAGTAAAGGTATATCAAATAATGTAACGGAATTACGAAGCTTTTAGGATAACCTAGCATCATGTTAATGTATATATGTAGAGTGTTGGTATATAAAATATAAAATATAAATGAAATAATACAAGATAAAAGATCCCACAACAAGATTAGTTAAGATCCAAACCAGCAAAAAATGTTGCAAATAATAGCAACCTGTCGGAACACACGACGCAGTAGAAAAGACTGGTATATATTATAATAACCAGTAACCAGCTATAAACCCTATTATACTATAGTAGAACCAAATTTTATATTTTTGGCGAGTGCCACAGAGTTTTTTCTCTGGACACCAGAGGCACTTCCTGGTCCAAATCTACGTTTTCCCAGGAAAGCTGGAAAGCACATTTTGCATTTTGATAGCAATCATAGGCTTGTTAGTATATGGTCAATAATTAATTTACCACATTTGTTTCCGAGAGGGTACCGAAATCGTACTTGATAGAATATATAAAATTTGATAGGTGCCAAGTTTGGGACTCTTGAAATTTCTGATGAATTTTTCATCTTTCCTCCATCAGTTTTTCACAGCACATAAAGCACATACATTTTCTGAAGTTTGAAGTTCATTTCCTATCATATTTCTACTTTCATGTAGTCCTTTTCATATACTATAATACCGTGAGAAAGGTGAAGTTGTTTGCTTTGCGTTTTTTCACCCAAAAACAAAAAAAAGAAGGGTGAAGTTGATATATATATATATGTGATTGATTGTGGTGTGTGAGGGGTTTTGTATATGATACGTGAAGATATAGTACATGACACCTTACTTATACCGTCATTTCAATAGATCTTATCACCGATAATACAAAAAATACTACTTTGAACATCTCGACTTCCCTTCCGTCGAAGTTGCATATTTTTTTTTTCTTCTGCAGATAATTTAATATAAAAATTACTATAAAATTACTGGCTAAAAGGCAAAAGAAGAGGATAATTTACTGAAAGTTATATATATTATAAAAAGAGTAACATATAAATTAGATATACATATTGTAGCAAAGAAAACGAAATTCAAAAGGCTGTTGTTGGAGCAAAAAAAAAAGTAAAGGATACTTCAGTCGTCGTCTATATCAGTTAATAATATAATAGTATATATAATAGTATAATAATAATTATGGGTTGTTTATTATGTAAATGCGGAGTACAAACGACTATTGGTAATGCAGTTTGTGGTGCACTATGTTCCTTATGTAAGGAAGGTGGAAATCGTAAGTAAAATGATCTCGAATTCTTTTCCTTTCTTTCTGTTTATAACAATATACATACAATTGTATATTGGTTATATATATATATATAGATGCATGCACCTACATGTTATATTTCTCTCTCTATAAACATACAAACATATTTAACTTTAATCTAACAGTATAATAACCTCAAACAATATATATATATATATATATATATATATAATATATAGGATGGTGTTGTGAATGTGGTCCAGATTACCCATGGACCCCTGCTTTGATAAATGAAAAACGCATGACAATGTGTTTGAGAGAAGGCGGGACGATACCCGATAATGTTCAAGTAGTCTCTTGTAAAGTCGAAACGTTGGGTACTGGGACAGAGGCAGAACGTATGGAGCGTGGTGATGACAGTGTTGGCGTTTTTTCCTGTATGTGTCGAGTAACGCTAGAATATGGTAGTGTTGAGGATCCAAAAGCAATAATGCTTACAGATTTGAAAACTGGCGAAGCATTTCCAAAAACCATGATGGTTAAAGTGACTCCAAGTGGATTTGGAGAGCGATTGCTTGGTAATTTAGTTGGCTTTTTCAACACAGAAGTTGAAATGTATAAGCGAGATATATTAGGACAAGTAGGAATGAAAGCACCAAAGCTATATTTCGCCGCTCATGACGACATGACAGGGGCTAGATATATATTAATGATTGAAGATTTAGCTCCTAGAAAACCACCAAAACAACATCAAGGAGAAGGTGGTTTTCTTATAGAACACGCAAAAGAGACAGCAAGTGAATTAACGAAATTACATAGTGCATATTGGAACTGTGTACATGAAAAAAATATGGGTTTGTCACATGGTGGGTTTCTAATTGATAATCCAGGTTTATTAAATACGTCGTTAAAGCTGTATGTAGATGGGTTGGAATTTGGTCTTGACTGGATTAAAAATACAATGAAATTAGAACTTAGTCAACAAACATTAGATTACACACAGTTGTTGAAAGCTAATATTGATGGTTATTGTAAATACCGTGAAGACTATGCTGTTGAAAGAGGCGGATTTACTAATTGTACATTAATACATGGTGATCCAAGGCCAGAAAATTTATTTTTAAACCCTCTTACTTTTATAGACTTTCAACTAGCAATGGAAACACCACCGGAACATGATCTTATGTGGATATGTATGTATGGTTTTGAGTCTAAATATCGTCGTACGCATGAAATTGATTTATTATTTCATTACCATGCGGAATTAGGAAAACGTGGTATTGATCTTAGCAAACACACAATTGAAAATTCAGCGTTTCATTTTGCAGATGAAGCCGGATTTATGTTTGCTCAACAAATTATTGCAATAAAGGATATGGCAAAGAAAATTGAACAAGATCCAAATATGGGCGCTATGTTCGTTACCGTTTTAAAACGTTTAGATATATTTATACAAGACTGGGATATTGCTAATATGTTACAATTTCATTTGAATAGAGTTAATACTGGGAGAACAAAAGAACCAATAACAAATGATGATTGGCGTTCTTGTATACCAGAGGCACAATTATCAAAAATCGATTCATATAAAGCAAGTTTGGATAGTTCCAAGATACATGATGCTGCTGTATAAAAAGTGGCGCATAGCGCATCCGAAAAAATGTTTTCGTTGATATAGTACTCGTACGAACTCAGTATTACGAACGTCGAAGGTACGTAAGACATTTTGCAGAGAGACGGTTGTGGCTATGTAGAGATTTAGAGAGAGGCATATATTCAAAAAATATGTAAATGAAAAGCTTAAATGCCTCGGTTTTAAATTTTATACGAACGTATATCGATATCATAAAAAAAAAAACGATATATAATAAAACACAAATACGTACTTTGGAGTAGTTTTAATTTTTTTGACACAAAAATTTACAGCAGTTTTTATTGATACCCACACTCACATTTTTATTTTTTTTTCAATTCCATCTACTAGTGCGTGTACTAGTGCGTGTACTACGCGTACTACGTGTGCTAGTTCTACTTCCTACGGTTTTACTCTTTGTTGTTGTTCTTCTACTACTTGATCCAGTTTGTTTAATTCTTGTAGCACCGCCAAGCAACCCAACACGTCTTGAACGTGTTATCGATGCTTTTTTACGCTTCCACTCTTCAAGTTCTTTTGCTCGAGTGGATTCTTTGGTACTGGCGTTTTCATTGTTATTACTACTACTACTATTAAATTTTGCCCTGACTCGAGAGGAAGTCCGTAAATTTCTAGGTGTTGAAGACTTAGTATTCGACGGAACATCATCTTCTTCATTACGTGAGATTTCTAATACATCATTTTCATTATTGAAATTGACCCTCTTAACACGTTTATTACTACTACTGTTTGAAGATTTTAAAATGCCACCAGATTTTGTTGTCGATGATTTTGTGCTTTTTCTAGCTGATGATCGGATATTACTATTCAAGGGTCTAATAGCTAATGGCGAAGCACTTTTACGTTTTCGGCTACTATTTGGTCGAGGTTTCTTTGCAGAAGATCGTACACTCCCAGCAATTGTTTTCTGCTCTCGCAACTCACGTTGTTTGATCGTCAATTCGTTTTCAAGTTGCTCAACACGTTGTTCAGCTTTACATAATCGTGATTGGTAGGTATCAATCTTTTGTTTTTGTTGTTGCATTTTGTCATCTTTTTCTTTTAATTCTCTTTCAAATCTAGAGGATTTCTCCGATGCTTTTGATATAGCATTTGACATTTCCTTCATTTCATTTTTACTAGAAGTGGTAGAATCTAAAATATTTCCTATTTTGTCTTTTAAAGAGGCATTTTCCTCTTCAATTTGTTTTAATTTTCTTCTCACGCTGACAAATTCACGTAATTTATTTTCTTTTTCATAAAGTTGATCTTTTGTCTTTTTCAATTGTTCTTGTAACTTCGGTAACTCCATATTTTTCACATTGGCTTTTGCTCTTCCTAACTCAACACCACGAGCACGTCCAGCAAATTCAAGGGAACATACGGACTCTTGATAATTCGATAAGGCTGGGCTAACTTGGGCAATCATTAACACTTTATTATCTTTTGATAACGAATTTTGCAATAAGTATGTTAATTTTGAATCGCGGAATGGAATATGGCCTTGTTTGTTTGATAATGCATTGATGACATTTCCTAACGCAGATAATGATTTATTGATATTTTTTGCTTCTCGCAAACGATCTCCGCTAGCATCGGTTTTACCGACACGCTCGGATCCAGCAAGATCTACTAATACTAATTTTCCATTCATTTTTGCACCACTTTCGATTTCTTCTCCTACAATTGTAATTAGAAGCAAACAATGGGAACGACTACTGTGCTCATTTGCTTTTGTCGCACCAACTGATCGATTATGTTCTCCTATTTTCATCATTTTGACTATGTCTTCCTGGGACTCAACATTCATCAAATTTGCATTTGGTAAATAATTACCACCTTCTTTACTTTTCCGTATTTCCAAGACATTATTATTTGGAGCCGAGTCAGTAGGTATCAAAAGATCACGAATACTTTCGTTATAAATTTCCACCATACTAACAGTCAATGTGTATTCATGAGTTGCTTTTCTTTGCTCTTTAATTTTAAACAATTCTTCCAAAGATCGAGTATATACCCCAGGATCATTCGCAGGTCCTTGCATAGTGTAAGTTTTTCCGCTGCCTGTTTGACCATATGCAAAAATACATGAATGGAAACCATCCATTGATGATTGTACCATTGGGCTAACTTCCTTATAAACTGCAGATTGACTTTCACGTGGTTGAAATACTCTATCATATTCAAATCGTTTTTCACGAGCACCTTTTAAATTTGTTGTTATACTCATTTTATTGTTTCCATGATCAGAAAATCCTATGGTATTTACTTCATCGCTATAAGTGTCGATTGGGCGTACACGGCAAAGTACACGAATATTGCCACGTAAACGTTGCAACTCATTGAAAACTTTTCTTCTTGAATCTATTTCACGTTCATAATTCTCAACTAATTCTTTTCTCTCAACATCGGCTTTTTTACATTTCTGCATGAATAATTTTGCAATGTTAGTAAAATCATGTCTTAAAGAAGTAAATTCTTGATTAACTTCATTCGCTAATGCTTTGTATGCACTTGTGACATTTTTACAATTTGTTTTCAATTTTAAAATACCTGCTTTTGTTTTTGCTGTTTTCGTTGTTAAATCGATTTTGAATTTTTCATGTTCAAATTTTTGATCTTCCAATTCTGCTTTGTTTTCATTAAATTTTCTTTCAAATGTTTCTAATTTTCTGGACAAGCTTGTCACTTGACCAGCCAATGATGATTCACGCATTTTTGTCTCGGATAGTTCAACTACTAAATTATCAACAGTTGTTTCACTACTTTTTAATGCATATTGCAACTCTTCCACTTTTGCGGAATGTTTATTAGCCACTGTTTTTGACGCATCTTCAAATTTAATTAGTAAATCTTTATACTTTTCACGTAAATTAGATAATTCATCATCTTTCGATTCTAACACTGTAACACTAGCCTTTACGGTTTTTGTTGCTTCTTGTAACTCATTGTTTTTCTTATCTAAACCAAGAACACAATCTTCACATTCTTTTTTAATAAGAGCCATTTCGTTATCTTTGCTTTTTACCAATGTTTTTAAATTTTCAATTTCCAACATCGCTGCATGTAATTTATCTTCCAATACTTTATTATCTTGATTTAATTTCGCCTTCGCTTCAACCTTACTTAAAGATGCTAATGTATTCATATTAATAGCCCCAGTATTGTTTTGTATTGGGGTACGTGCTTTAGCATTTGCTTTATTTGTACCTCCCCCAGTGTTAAAAAATCCAGATGATGATGGACTGGAAAGAAAACCTGCTACCATACTGGTACCATACATACTACTTTGTCGCAATACGCGTAAAATGCTATTTGTTTGTGGTTTATTGCTCATGCTAGAACCATTACTCATCATAATCGCAGGAGAACTAACAGATTTAGTAGGCGTTGAAAACGCTTCCCAGGTCGCAGCATAGACTTGGAAACTATTGTCATCTCTTAAACGTTTGATATCACATAAACAGTTTACAATTGGCTTCAGTCGACCAGATGATAAATCTTGAATCGAAGGCACGTTGCTTTTTTGAATATTAATTGCACGGCAAAATCGACTGAAACGTGAAAAGTTTTGTTGTTTCATTCTAGATTTTCCATTCGGGGTACGTTTGGATAATTTAATTTTAATATTAAGGCCACATTTATCACTCAATGACTGTGCCAGTTTGCATAGCAACGAACCATCTTCTAGTGCAGTAATAAATTTTTCATCTGTTGATATATCCTCGTTTGTTATATCAGCTATCTCATCAACAACTAACTTTCTGGCTTCACTTACACGCGTTTTCCATCCATCCGCCAATACATCTGCTATTTTATCAGAAATACTGCAAGTATTTGTTACTTTAATTTCTTCTTCTGTTATGTTCAGGTCCTTTCTGGCGTTTTCTTCTGGTATTTCAAGATCAATATTGTCAGTGGTAACAACTACAACCTCATCGTCAACACCATTATTTGAGTTCTCGTCGTGAATTGGTGTATTTTCCTCTACTACTATGGCATTTAAATCTTCCTCTGTGTTATGATTCATCATATTCACACAATGATATCACTATTATATATGTATATTTTTTTAAAATCTGTTGTTTATCAATATTAATAACGCAAAAAAAAAAGTAAACAAAGTATATGCAATAATAAAAATAATAATGATTCTTTTTCTTCTTACAATGTAATCTGTAGAAATATATGTCTGTATATTATCTATACTATCTATATTTTTACAGTTTCGAGTGGATATTTATTGTGTGGTAAAGTGGTGGTGTGTGAAGCTCCCTCAAAGAAATTGCCGCCGAGCGAGAAACTCAACGTTCAATATATTGCAAATTGCAAATATATGATAGACATAGCACTACGACATGAAGACGAAAGAAACTGCAAAAACTATTATACCTATTTGGTGTAGTCTTTATATCCTATCAAAAAGGTGGCGCAAAAAAAAAAAATAATGGAAAAAAAAAAATAATAATTGCACAATAGTTGCAATACGGTAATTAAAAAAAAAATAAAGGCACACCTGGCACAGCAAGTATAATAAAGCAGTTTCAAGTTTTTTTTTATATATTATACGATTTGTTGTGTCTAAAAAAGAGCTGAATGATATAGTGTATACGCATTTCGTTATATACTTTTAAGATCAACAATATATCTGTTTAAATATCCATCTAAAACGATGCAAATGTTACATTATTGGAATCCTATAAAAAAGGCCATAACGTTCATACTATTTTTTTTTCTTTTTTGGCAAATAAATTTAATAATAGTAGTTACATCGTCGTCCAGTAGTAGTAGTAGTAGCAATAGTAACAACAATAACAATGGTCAACTAATAGGTATTCCAACGCCTGTAACAGATGCATTTGAAGGTCGTGTCTACACATACTATATAAAATTGTCAAAACGCCCATATTCTTCGTCCATTCCATCAGTAAATGTCAATGTAAATATTATAGATCAAGGAGACAATGGTGGTGATTTAAAACTATTTTGCTCATTGGCAGATACTACTTTAAATCAAAAGCAGTTTGAGTTTAGTTTCGAAACATGGGATATACCTATACCTGTAAATGTAAAAGTCGCTACAAATGACTATACGCTAAGAAAGTATTCCCCGATCACTACGTGTCGGATAAATCATAAGGTGACAAGCGAAGATGCATTGTACTATAATCACAACGATACACTTTTGAATATATCGATAGTGAGTCGAGGTTGCGGTTTGGGTGAATATCATGGTATCGACCGTCTAAAATATGTTACATATAAAAATACTAATATGGGAGAAAATGAATGTATATGTGGCCCACAATATTATAAATCAAACGATGTAACAAACTGTACAAATTGTAATTTAAAGGAAGGAATTGTTTGTAATCAAATAGGTGTTGGTAATATGCCTCCAATTGTTAAGAATTTTTGGAGATATGGTCTCCCAAATAGAAATGATATTGAAAATATTTATAAATGTCCATATGACGATACATGTATAGGTGGAAATAATACTAAAAATAGATGTAGTATTGGACATCATGAACAGTTTCCTTTATGTGCAAAATGCGAAATAGATTATGTATTGATTAATGAAAAATGCATTTTATGCAATGGCACCAAGTCTTACAACGAAAAACAAAATATATTTACAATGTCAACTATATTGCCAGTACATTCATTGAAATTAATGTACATCTTATTAGGTTCAACCATAATGTTAATTTTTGTTTTTGTTTTATATATTACAAAACGTGCTATATCAAAAGAGGCCGAAGAGGAATTAAAAGCAAAACTAATTGGTTTAAATTTAGATACCATTTTCAACAGTTCTACAGAACATCATTTAACAATGGATGCATTTATAAATATGCTAAATGCACACCATGAAAATTTTTCTATCGATGAAATTCATCTTTTATTTCAAACTGTAGATAAAGATCAAACTGGATATATAGATAAAATGCATTTGTTATTATATGCAACTAATTCGGGATGGGTGGATGTTGAAAATATAGAACGTAAACGTAAAGCGTATAAATGGCGGATAAAACGAAATAAAAAAAGAAATAAATTGTTAGGAACAGCTTATATGAAATTCAAATTATTATTTACATACTTGCAAATGTTATCTATATTTGGAATTACATTTAGTAATACAATTAAATGGCCTAGATTAATAAAACGAACGATGGGTTATTTAGAATTTACAACATTTGATTTGTATTCTTTCCCCTTTGCAGAATTTATAGATTGCCATATGTATGTAAGCTTTTTACATCATTTTATATATAATGTTGCAATATTTCCTGCCATCATATTGCTTATCGTTTCCTCATATGGTATTGGAATTGCATATCGTAAATTAAAAAAACGCCTATATAAAAATTCACAAGATAAAAGCAAAACTGGTTCTGTTAAATATACAAATGACAGTATGGTTGCAAATATTTATACTATGATAAGTTTTACTGCATATGTATTATATACAGGGGTTTTAACACGAATGATACAAATGTTAACATGTACAAAATTTATTACAGGTAATAATGGAGAAGCAAAATACTTTTTAAATGCTGATTTTTCAATACAATGCTACAACAATGATGAAAATAACTATTGGACTTTTTTTGCATTAAGTCTTACATGTTGTGTGTTCTATGGTCTCGGATATCCAGCAGTACAATTAATTTTATTGCATCACAATCGTAAATATTTATATTATGACGAGGAAGAAAATATGAAAAGAAATAAAACGCTAAGACAAGAAGATGAGTTTATAGTAAGACGTCATCGTGCTGTTAAAAAACGATTAGGGGCTACGTATAGCAAATATAACCCAGATTCGTACTATTTTGAGATTGTTGATTTATTACGGCGTTTTATATTGTGTGGCATTTTACTCTTTCTGAACAATATTTACAACAGTAACCCAAATGTTCTAGATTTATCTATTATACAAATGTTATGTGGCATATTCATTTGTTTCGCATGGGTATTGGCAATAGCCTACAAGCGACCATATACGGCATATTGGGACAATATCTTAAGCTTAACTTTGTCAGCTCATTTATGTTTTTTGTTACTTGTTGGAATGTGTCTAACACTTTGGGATGCAAAACACGGCCCATTGTTATCCTCAGATATTGCAATAGACGATAACAACGGTGTATCGCATTATTTTTTAATGGTGACTATATTCTTACTTTCAAGTATGGGAATATGTATGATATTTGGTTTTGTGCTATTATTTATTTCCATGTCTTGTACTCAACATTTGAAATGTTGCGCATCCTTGTATAACCATTTAATGACAGAGGAAGAACAAGAGCAACAAGATCAAGTGCTTGATCATTTTGAATATGCAAGCGAATGGCTTGATAGTCAAAAACAAATATTAGGGATAATGACAGCAGATGATGTCGTAGATAGCTTAAGTGAATGTAAAAAGGTATTAATGAAAACGCTTGAAAATGAAGAAAATCATTTACAAGAAAGTTTCGATAAATGGAATGAAAAATTACAACATCATGAAAAGCAACATAATAAATTAAGTTTTGAAATTGACGAACTTAAAAAAGTTTTAGAGAATCCAAGTTTATCTGGAAAATTAAAAGTGGTAACAAAAAAAGAATTAGATGAAAAAATCGATGCATTAATGAAAAACGCTAAAGCACAGGCTTATGCAGCGCAAGAGACTAAAGAGTATAAAAATAAAATTAAAGAAAAAGGAAATAGAGGCAAAATGATCAAGAAATTGAAAGCGAAAAAAAAGAAAATGGTTAAAGCAGGAGATGTATATAAAGGTGGTAGTCCAACAGCAAGCTCACGAAGTAGAGACGCAAGCCCAACAAGAAATGATAGAAGATTCAAAGGAAGATCAAGCAAAAAACAAACGCTTGAACCTTCTATATTGCCTAGTTGTAAGGAACTATGTACATGTATTTGTTTTTGCTGTTGTAATAAGAGGAAGTGTGATAAATGTTACAAACAATGTGATAAAATGTTATACAAACGAAAAACGATAATAGGACCAAATACACATGAAATAAGAGATGTAATATCTGTCAGAAATAACGATGATGCATTGTTTGGTAAAACACAAAAAAAGTTTATAGTTGGTGAAAAAAAAATAGTGAAGAAAAAAAGAGTAAAAATACGAAGTGTAAAGAAGAGGAAGAAAGCTGTTGCAGCAGCAGAAAAAGTGCTGGGTGTTTGAGAAAATTGAAAATTAGCTCTCTCCTCAAAATAAAAAACTCTCTCGATAAAACTTTTCGTCAATTATTATTTTTTATATAAAAATTAAAATTTTTACTTCCATCCACTACCATGATTTATTTTGACTCTTTCACGAACATCACGATGTCTTGTACGTAAACTTAAACCGGACAACATCATTGCCGTTTTTGGTCTACCACGACTTCTAATCTTTCGTGTTAATGACATGGCAGCACCTTGCAATTGTTGTGGTGATCCTGCAAACTCTAATGCCTCCTTCAAGTTACGTTTAGACACAGGCATAGCACTATATGGTCTCACCATTTTTGCGGATGATGATCGTCTTAAAGAGTTATTATTACTTGTTTTCTCATTGATTTTTTAAATGATTCTCGATTAATTCCATTTTTTGGTGCACCAAAAATACGATAAGCAACTCGCATAGTATCCTGCGGTCTACGTACACGCGACATAATTTTATCATGTAACACTTGTCTAATTTTTGAAATATCCCATTCTAATGACTTGCGTAGATTTGTTTTCTTTTTGATCGTTCTGTCATGTCGTTTCTTTCGATCAGCTGTTACTAATCGATTCAATGTTTGCTTTGCATATTGCAAATCTTGTTTTTTATGTCGATGGTGCATGTCTATATATATATAACTTTGTGTGTGTAT
The DNA here is from genome assembly GCA_900128395.1 of Stramenopiles sp. TOSAG23-2. Lineage (NCBI taxonomy): Eukaryota > Stramenopiles sp. TOSAG23-2. The sequence continues at coordinate 14,815 of LT649719.1, forward strand.
TATAAATTATATAATATAATATACACGTTTAATATAAAAATCCAAATATATATATATATATATATATACCTTTGTATTAACAACTAATCGTTTCACGCACAGATATACACAAAGAGAGGGAACGAGGGAGCGAGAGGGAGAACGAATGTCAAGTTTTCCTTCAATTTGTTTTTCTTTTGTATCTTTTATCTTTTCCATCATCACACATTTATGTATATCCAACATATAAGTAATATAATATATATATATACTTTCTACGTGATGAAGTTGGAAGATTTCGTGAAATGATCTTTAAAATAATAACACTACACAGTATTGAAAATAAGAGGAACATGACATTTGTGGGAATCACAAATGTGGTCATTCGCGAGAAAAGCAAAAACGGATATTTATATTATGCTGTTCTTATACTAACAA
>LT649720.1:0-15224 GCA_900128395.1 Stramenopiles sp. TOSAG23-2
GTTTTAATTATTTCAATTATATATATACCCAAAACCAATGCGATGTGCGTGTTCGTCGAGGGTCATCATATTCTGGATACTAATAATACCAGTTCGGTATTATAATAGAGAGGCATACTGGCATACCAGCATACAACATAGACATACCATTGTACATAAAAATACATATTATGCCTTAATGAATTCAGATAGGTAGTGAAAGTATACAAAATGGTCGTGCTATTCCACCATAATTTTGCCCTAAATTATGGTGGAATAGCACGACCATCTTGTATACTTTCACTACCTATCTGAATAACAGGGGATTTCGACGATGACTAGAATCTGGTTAAGACGATGACTAGAATCTGGTTAAGGGAAAATAAACTACAAGGCTTACATAGGCGTGAGCGTATGAGAGTGTATAAAACTGTAACAATAAGTAAACTTCTATTCAAAAAAAAAAAATTAATTTTTTCTTTCTTCCTTATTACCTCCAATTTCCAATTTCCAAAGCAGTTGCCAAAAATAAACAACTCTTATATAGATATTTAATAGATATTCAACAGATGACCTGTCGTCTGGTATATATTATATACACATTATATGTATCAGCAACCATGGCTAATTTTATTTATAATATATTTCAATTATTTACAAAACGTAAATTTCTATCCCATCGTTTGATTGGATTGGTGTTTTTAATACAATATAGCATATCTACATATTTATTTTTAACTAATTATAAATATTGGTTAAATTCATTGTTTGTAATAACAGTTCCATTGAACTCTGTCATACAATCCATTAATGCTGCACACACTTTTACATTTCTTCCGAAGAAAGAAGATCCAGGGTTTGCAGCAGTATCTGATAAATCAGTCTTATCGTATTATACCATAGTGGAAAATTCGTTTTATGCAAGTCAATTATTATTTGCATGTTGCTATTTACATGATAAATATTTTAAAATAATTAGGAAAACTATTATTATTGAAGCAGTATATGTATTTTTCATTTTTTATTTACGACATTTATGGCCAACTAGTCGTATAAATGCTGCTTTGAAAAATTCTAAAAATAAATCAGATGCAAATAGAAAAACATTGATATTATCATCATATGCAATAAAATTCTTTTATTTATTTGCAAAACATTTTATTGGTACATTTCCTTTATATTTGCAGTTTCTCGGCCGCGTCACAAAGGAGATACAATATAATTTGTATGGAATCCAAATTTTATCTTCATATGCTGCAACTATTTCAGTAAGTATATATTTAATACTCATTTAATTAAGAATTTTTTGCTAACATATATATATATATATATATATAATTTAAAAATTGCCTATAGATTTTTATCCATACGTTAAAATTTAAAAAATGGATCGGTTCAATGACAGCCATGGTTGCATATGATATCATTATACCTGGATATGCAATTTTATTTTATCGTATGCGTTATATATTATATGATAATTATGATGTTACGATTATTTGTTTTATTGCTATGATTTTAAACTTGGCACCAAAAATTAAGTTGAACGAGAAATATGGTATACGGCCATGGTTTATATGGCAGCTATTGGTTGCATATTTGTTTTACAATAAGTATCCAATAGATAGTATATTTAGCAATTTAAATACACTACAATTCTATTTCATTTTTGTATTGCTAGGATTGCATTGGTTCAGGTTTTAGTGAATTTTAGAAGTATGGTATAAGATCTTGAAGTGCACGGTTGTGGCAAAAAGCCGTGGTTTTGATCACTTTAGCTTGTAGATCTCTACAAGTTTCATTGACCCATTGTGCTTTAAGCCAGTCTAATTTTTGTTTCGTGGCTGAAGAAAGTATGAATTTTTTGTTGGCCATTTATTTCAAAGATAAAACTGCTAAATCACAAAAACCACCTGCGTGTTCATCCCGAATGGATAAATAGTTGGTGATGGTGAACGACCTCCGTTGTTGTAATTTTCTTTCCTAGCCTTGGCAAAAAGCCTATTTTTGAGTGACGAGTTTTGTATGAACCCGACGTCCAGCACGTTCAACAAGAGCGCATGGAAGGATAAAAACCTACTCATGCTTGTAGAGTATTAGTTTTGCAGAGGTGCATTAGAGCTTTACTATAGTAGGATAGAATATTATTCTTGAGTAATATTGAGCATAATATTTTTACTTAGCACGGGAAGTACGCGAGTAATATTATTATAACTTCGATTTTAACACCATCATTTTATATCTATGATTAAATATTAATATGATATATTTAAATATTATTCTCTATTTTAATCATTTATAAATACACACACGCACACTACTACTCTCCAAAGTCAACCGGAGTATCTACTCGTTTTCTTCTACGCTCAGCTGACGTTTTTCTTGATCGTGGCGTCAAATTAGTTGAATTGTTACTAGTATTGCTATCATTACTATTATCACTATCCGTTCTCTTTCGATTACCACATCTACTATTTGAAACGTCACTATTTTTATCACTTCCGGTGTCCGAATATGTTGAAGAAAATGAATTTCTTAAATTGTTTTTTTGTTGTTGTTCTAATTTGATTGTTTGGAAGTTTCGTTCCAACTCTTCCATGGATAATGTTCGCTTGTTGAAAAATGGATGTAAAATGGCCTCTTTAGCATTAATACGTCGTTTAGGGTCTACTGATAACATACGCCTTATTAAATGTTTTGCATTTTCTGAAATATCATCCCAATATGGGGATGGGAAACCAAATTGACCATTTAATATTCGCTGTTTTAATGATGTACCGACTTCTATATTGCCATCCTTATCATCAAAAAATGGTGGAAAACCACTGAGCAATATATATATAACGACACCCATACTCCACATATCTATTTTACCATCATAGCCTTTGCCTACAAGCACTTCAGGTGCTATAAAATAGTCGGTAAATACAGCAGAATATGCACGTCTACGTATTGGTGCACTACTTTCTTTTTTCAATTGATCGGTTCTAGATCCACGCCGAGGTTTTTGATGTATATGTTGCGTTAAAACTTTTGCTGCCTCCGTCGTTTGTTTATCATTATTATTTATTGATGATTTTAAATTTAAATTGAACGTAGTCGAGGAATTTGATTTGTCATGATCATTATTATTATTTAAATTCATACTATTATTAGTATTAGTTAAGGAACTTTCTCCCATATTGTTTTTCTTTGCCGGTGATTGAGGTGGAGTATTATCAATCAAATACCGTGAGCTACCAAAATCAGATAATTTAACAATGATATCATTTAAATTATTTGTAAATGGTTGATATAACAATATATTTTCTGGTTTAATATCACGATGTATAATTCCATGGTCTTCCATATATGCAATACCTTTTAATACTTGTAAAGCGACCACTTGTGCCTCCTGCTCGATCAGTTTTCCTTTGTCTAATATAACATCGTATAATTCACCACCTTGCATATATTCCAATACAATATAAATCTCTGTATTCGATTCAAAAACATCAAAAATTTTAACAATGGAACTATTTTTACAATTTTTTTGTACGATAACTTCCCTTTGCAATCTTATTTTATCTTGTACTAAATTTTTTTGTATGATTTTCAATGCTCGCAGTTCCTTCGACGAGTCTTTCAAACGTACTAATCTAACTGTAGATGATCCACCAGTGCCAATCACTTTTCCAAAGTCATACAATTCAATCAATTGCTGCTTCGTTTTTGCACCTTCAATTATTCGGTTTGTTTTAGGTGATAGTGAGTTTAGGGAAAGGCCATTATTATTAATGTTGTTGTTGTTGTTGTTATCATTAGACGTCAATGTTAGCGATGACATTGTATAGTCTTATCTAATATTAATATATACACAGATACATACACTCACACATATATATGTATGTATGTATGTATGTATGTATGTATGCATATATCTGGTATTTAGTCTATGATATCATCTTGTTTTGTTGTACGTTTCTATAAATATAATATATATCCAACCAATGACAAAAAAAAAAGATATTTTATTATTACATTAGCACATTAGATCTATTATTATCCAATAGGTATTTAGTGCGTCTTTCAAAGGCCCTGCTAGCATAGACATAGCATTGGTGAGGTCCAAAGGAATCATCTTTTGATTTAGTTCTTTTATACATTCTTCTTTCATCATCTCTGTTGTTCTTTTTGTTGCTCCATCATCATCATTATTTTTACTTCTTTTAAGCTTTTCTTTCAATCTTTCATTTTCTCTTCTTAACAAGCCCAACTGTTCAAGACGAGGAAGCGACGATGACGACGACGACGACGCGTTACTTTTCTTTCGTCCACGATGTCCCCTCTTTTTTTGTTTGAAATTATTTAATCTTGACATGGTTATTGAGTTTTTTCTTCTACCATACCATACAACACAATTATATTGCATTTCTTGTTGATCTCCATTCCATACAACACAATTATATACCATTTGATCAGGTATTCCATTAATATCCCATTGATACAATAATTGATCCATTTTATTATATCCATTGATACATATATTCCACTTAATTATATCACCAGAGACACTATTAGAGACACCATTATTACACCACCATTCACATCAATCATCATTGCCATTGTTATTATTGCTATTGTAAATACAAAATAACATAAAATATAATTTCAATTGAGATCATTCATCTTGTTATTGTTGGTGTAGAAAAATTGTTTCTAATGCTTTAGCTGATGGCAAATGGAAATTAGTGAAAGAAATGGAATTATTACAAAATCAAGCAAAGTTGGCTACTTTAGATGATGAAATTACAGATATAAAAAAACATATTGAAACAGCTTTTGGTGCTATACAAGATAAGAAGAATTTGATCATTATAAATTAATTTGAAGCCATCAAAAAGATATGATTCAAATTAATGAAGACATTGCTAAACATGAAAGACATGTGTATGCAAAGAGCAATGCTTGATGAACATGATAAGCAAATTGAAAAATTAACTAAACGCGTTGAAAATATCGAAAAGGAAAAAGAACAATCTGCCACAACAAATTTATTAGCTATCTGTGCACCTGATTTAGGGGAAAAAAAATACAGCAAGATGATGAAAAATTTGAACAATGAAGGTAAAGAGTCAAAAAATTACAAAAAGGTATCACCATTGGAAAAATGGTTAAAAAAAGAAGTTGCAGAAGACAGAGCTGAAACACTTGAAAATCAAGCAAAGTTGGCTACTTTAGATGATGAAATTACAGATATAAAAAAACATATTGAAACAGCTTTTGGTGCTATACAAGATAAGAAGAATTTGATCATTATAAATTAATTTGAAGCCGATCAAAAAGATATGATTCGAATTAATGAAGACATTGCTAAACATGAAAGAGACATGTGTATGCAAAGAGCAATGCTTGATGAACATGATAAGCAAATTGAAAAATTAACTAAACGCGTTGAAAATATCGAAAAGGAAAAAGAACAATCTGCACCAGCATCATCACAAAAACCTGTCTTGAGAACATGTAAGTTCTAACACATAAATCTTCCACATATTTTGGTGATGTGTCCCATTTTGGTTGTTTTTTGAGTTTTTTCATGTACCTGTTAGGGTTATAATTCATACAAGAGGCCACAGCATTATAATTATATAGCAATGAATGAAATATTTAATAGCATCATAATTGTATATTACCTGGTACAATATGCTGGCCGGCTGGCCAGCTGGCGGCCTTCGTCGATCAAATAATAATGCAATAAATCATTACCTGGTATAGCAGTTGCTATCGATAGTGCTATAATAATGCAATAAAAAATAATTAAAAAAAAATAAATAATAAATATAATATATATTCATACAACCGGCCAAAATAAGATTGGACATAAAATGTAAAAATATAAAAAAACACTGTACATAATCCACTGTCAATTTAAAAAAAAGAAAAACATGGTATATGTAGTTCACTACTGGGGAGGCAATGAAAAATTGCACTTCCCAGATTTCAGTGGTAGAGCAGAGCCAGTAATGATGCTATTGGAATATGCTGGGATAAAGTATCAATTTAAAAGATATGATATCACGGCAGCCCAGAAACCATTTTCAAAATACCTGGCAGATGAACTGTTTCCAGCACAAGCATGCCCGGTTCTAACTGATGATGATAACTTTAGCCTGTCACAAACAGTTGCAATTATGCATTATCTAGGCCACAAGTATGATGTAGTGCCTGAAGGAGAATATGCACAAGCAAACTGCTTGCAAATGGCATTGAATGCTGCTGATATTTGGGCAGAAGGTAAGACAATTCTATTCCCCTAAATCCAAAAAAGATATACCCTCTAACATTCATACACTACACTCCACAGGCTATAAAGAAAGACAAAAGGCAGATGAAGGAGAAGAGTTCTTAAATGAAAGATTGCAAATGTGGATTGATATTGTTGAAAAATCTATGGCAAAGTTTAATGGAAAATTTGCATTTGGTAATAAGCCATCGTATTGTGATTTTGAGATGTTAAACTCTTTTCGTGTGTTAGAATATTGTTATGGGAAAAAAACTTTAAATCAATATTATACGCCAGGAATTGAAAGGTATCTAAAAAATGTACTTGAATTGCCACAGATTGTTAATTATTTTAATAATACGCCACAAGGGAAAGAAACTGTTTTATATCCTGGTGTAGATTATGGATCAAGTAAACGTGCAAGACTGTAAGAAAGAGTTGGAGTATAAAAGGAAAATTATAATTTTATACAAATCAATACAAATGCGCATATTTTTTTATTTCATATTATACTATATCTATGATATTAGATTTATTAACACCACACATTTTTGTCTCTGTCTCACATTTTTTTTCACACACTACAAATCCTGATCAACACACGCAACAATTTTTTTTTGTATACATGCACATACGTTGTATAATATTTTAATATCTCTCTAGATATATATAAAAAATATGAAATTTGTAAACACATCCTTTGAACAATTAACTCTTTCCCTTTTTTTAACTCTTTTGTTCCGCCTCTTTCTTAGCATTAGCTTGACGCCTTGCTTTTCTTCTTTGTTTTTTCTCTTTTTTAATATCTTCAATTTTCTTAGCATCTGGATTTTTAGTTAAAATAATAAATCCTTCTAAGACTTTACTTTCGGGTATATATTCATCAGAAGCTAATTCTGCACGATCACCAACAGATAATAAAACTGGCGTAGTATGAGTTTGGAAGCCTGTAATTGTTTTAGGACGGCCAGCTTGCCCAACTGTTTCCACCGCTTCACCAACACGAACATTGGTATTCAATGCATTTCCTTCATCATCAACTGTTAATAACATACGTGGCCTCATTGCACATGCCAATGAATATAACATGTAATGGTATTGGCCACACAAAGTGTTTTTGATATCTAAACACATATGTGCACAAACGACCAATGCAGCAAGTGCTGGTGCGGATGTTAATAATTTATCGCTATGATCAGGCGTAATCGTAACTAATCCTTTTCCCATATGTAATAAACCTTGTGCGATACGTACTACAAATAAATGATTTGCCTCTTTATGATAGAAACTACTCAATTGCCTTAACAAGCCGGCGACTCTTGAATTATTAGTACCAGCACCAACTAAACCAAGACCAAAAATGGCACTCATAGCAACTTCCGCATCTTGATCGTGCGTTAGTTTCGATAAAATATCAATAACGCTATAATCAGGATCTGAGACATGCAACATAGCAACTGCGATCGGCACACCACGGCGTACTGGCACTTCACCATATTGCAACAAATGATCCATAGTTCTCAATGCCATTTCATTGCCGACTGATTCTAAATTGCATATTAATGATATTCCAAGCACAGCAACAGCTTGGTATGGCGCATCGTCTAAATGTTCAGCGCATTCATGCAACATTTTTTGCACTTCCAATACATTTCCAGTATTTGCATATGCGCATGTACGTAACGTAATTTCTGCATATTTTGCAATTTTATGATCAATTGTTTTGATCATTTCAAGTATTGCATCTGCTTTCTCGCCACGTCCCAAAAATAATAAACCTAAACCTAAAATTAAAAACTTTGCTATTGGCTTGTTTAAATCATCCTCAGAAGCTTCCATCAAACGTTGCATTATTGTTTGGCAAGCTTCCTCGTTGCACGTACCTGCAAATACCAAGCCGATCGCAATACTACCCATAGCAGCTACTTGTATACTAGCATCTTCCTCAACGACCGTTGTCAATGAATCCAACACCGTTTGCTTTGGATTGCCACTGTATGCAATTCCTAATGATAAGACAGCAGCGCTACGTACGGATTCGCTATTTTTCGCATCAAAATGCTCTGGTAATAAACCATGTGCAGAGTCACATTCATCTCTTACACCAGAATTTGTTATACCCATCGCTAATAACGCGCCAGCTTTTACGTTATCATCATTCGTATATAAATACTTGTCAAGAGCAGTCAAACCTTCATCTGGTTTCCATAGCAACACCATGCCGATGGAAGCAGTAGCACTAATTTTACCATGCTCCTTATTTTTATGGACCCAACCACTATCCTCTGGTGTAACTAATTTATCGTTTCCATAACCACAATTAACAAATGCATTTACGAAGGACGATGCTAAATTTTGCCTAGCGCTTTCAACTTTTGCTGCTTTGTCTTTGTCACGTTTAAATCCGCCTGTTTCCGATAAATGAGATTTGTAAACATCCTCCGGCGTCTTTGCTTCTTCCACATCAAGTTCTCTTGCTAACGTTGCAAATGCTTCAGATACACTAGCATTACCAGATGCATTGTTGAAATCATCAACATCATCTTCTGGAACTTTAATAAATGTTAATCCAGCATTTTCTTCATCTTCATCTTCATCATCTTCCTCCTCTTCATCTTTAAATAATATATCAAAACGACGATGGGTGCCTACGACATATGCCATTTGCTTTCGCGTTAATTTGCTTTTACATGATTCAAATGTTTTCACAATACGATCCGTGCTTTCCATTCTCAACGCAACACGCAATGCATCGACGTATTGCTCATGCCTTAAATATAATTCATACGTAACATTCAACATTTTTTCAAGCTCATCCTCTTCCGCCATGTAATCTGACGTACGCAATAAATATAATGTTACACGTTCATAATTATTCACATCTAAACTTTTCTCCGATAATAACAATTCAAGCATTTCTACTTCGATTAATAAATCAACCGCATCATGTTCCGCATTGTGTTGTAAATGAAATGGCACAATATCTTTCACAAGTAAAATTAAATCATCCGTACTTTCTTTTGTATCACCTGTTGTACGCGCATCATATTCTTGTCCAACTTCACCAGACAACGTTCTAACATATTCATGACCCCAATCTCCTAATTCTTTTGTATTGCCTTCCATCTTGTATTTCAAACATGTACGCGTTTCCGGCTTTGCCATGGTCATTGCTAATACACTTAAAACATCAGCTAATTCCTTTTTATTTGGTGATCCGTCTTTCTTGCCATTGTAAAAATTTACTAGAGTGTCGTAATGTGGTCTTAAAAATTTCAATGGTTTTGGCACGCTAGTCATCGTAGATGTAGCAGAACGAATTTCCTTACGCATCGTTTCTAATGCAAGTTTACAAACGCCATCATTGCTATCTTGCACACGCTCTACAGCTAATTCAAGCCCATCTTTCAATGCTTGATCCTCCGGGCTTAGTTCTACTTCGTCTTCCTTTGCAACACCTGGTAATGGAGCTTCTGAAGAGTCTTTCTTCGTTTCATCCTTTTCTTTCTTTTCTTTTTCTGAGACTTTTATTTGAACTGCCTTTTTATCTCCACCTTTCACCATAATGAGCTGTCTTTATGTATATATCTTGGTAAGTTCCCTACTATGTATCCTGTATTTGTTGGATTCTGTTTTTGTTGGATGATGTTTTAGTTGTTCCTCTTATTCATATATATATATATATATATATATATTGATATATATATTGTCATATGGATATATATATATATATATATATATATATATATATATATATATATATATATATATATATATATATATATATATATATATATATATATATAAATCCTCTTATTCATATATATATATATATATATATATATTGATATATATTTAAATTTAAAATGTTGCAGTAGTAAATGTGGTTCTATTTTCAATACTATTTAGTGTTGTGTTAGTAGAATATAACTGAGTGTCATATTAGAAATCGATCAGAGTCATTCATTTTCAATCGATTCCTGTGTTTTATTAGATTTCAAATGAGATGAGGATGATAAATTAGATCTAGTATGGGAATAGCAGGTCTTATATACATCATCACCATGCTATGTCAGTGCTCACTTACATTCTGATAGGAGCGGGAGAAAGCCTTGGAATACCACAATGGTGGTAGAAACAATCTTCTTATTTTGAAAATACAATGGAAATAAGAATCGAATCCAATCAAGAGAGAGTCTACACAATACTATTTACCTACTAATTATAGAATATCATTTTTTCCCTCCGAGATTTTCAAATATAGAAGATATCCGGATGGGATAGATATATGTATATCTAGCTACACAGATAGATATATCATATAGGTAGATAGATAGACAGGCACATATACATATTGGATATCTTTTTTACATACCAGGATAGTAACCACATTTAATAAATAAAGAAATAAATACACGGATATCCTTACATATACAAAATTAATAAGCAAGATGAATACCTTTGATTCGGATACAGAGGAAAATAATAATAATAATGATGACGTAATTATGTCACAAAAAGATGGGGCTTCAAATAATAATAATAATAATAATAACGATAATAGCAACGAAGGAGACAGTAGCAACAATATCGATGGCACCGTAAAGAATTCAGAAAGTCAAGTACAAGCTAGCCAATCAATGCCTTCATCAATTGATGAAGAAGGTAATTTTAGAAACATGAACGATGGTGATGATATGAACGGGAATAGAAATCAAACAAGGGCTAATGCCCCATCTCCAGGTTCTGAAAATAGTAGGCCAAACTCTCCAGGTTTTCGTTTACGGGATTCTCCACAAAATAGCCCGGGAAGAAACGATAATTATAATGGGTCTTCGAATGGAAGTAGCGGCATGCAAGGGAGAAGAAGTACCAGTGGTAGACGAAGCCGTAGTGGAAGTGTCACTGCAACTCCAATGTCCAATATTTCGAGATCATTTGCAACACCTGGACAAAATGTTATGTCCTCTGGTGGCAAATCAAGTATTGGATCTAGGACACCTTTATCTCAACGTGGTTTAAGGGATAGGATACCACGTGGTGATCTTGGGCATCGTTCAGCTGTACGCTCAAGCGCTAGTAGACGCGGTAGGCATGGTGCATTGCCACCTATTAGCCCAGCACTTCCAACTTCTGGATTAGGAATGGTTGGGCCAACACCACCATCAACACCTGGTTCAGCAATATTATCTGAAATACGTGCTGTTCCGCAATCAGCTCTATCTCAAATGTCCATGTCGGAAAATAACATGGGCAGTGGAAGTTCATTAAATTCAAGTGTTGGTGATGTTACATCGCAAGCTGGTAATGCAGAAATCAACCATGCTGTTATTTGGGGTACAACAATCAATGTAAATGATGCAATGTCATCATTTCGTCGATTTTTAAATGAATTTCGTCTTCCACGCGAGAATGATAATTTTGATGGAATGAATAACAACAATAGTAGTAATAATGCATCAACAACAAGTAATACTACTACTACTACTACTACGACGACGACGACGACGACTACCACAACGACCACAGCAACAACAGAAGCTGCAACATCAAATAATGCACCGGATGATATCGAAGATAATGATAACAATAATAATAATAATAATAATAATAATAATAATAACGATAGTAATGAAAATGATGGATTAGATGAACCATATTATTTTCAAATATTCGCTGAAATTAAAGAATCGCAAGTATATAATATCAATATTGATTGTCACAATTTGTATAATTTTCAACCTACTCGTAGATTGTATACGCAATTGCTGCATTATCCACAAGAAATCATACCAATCATGGACTTAGTTGTTCATCAAGAATTTACACAATTATATGGCGAAGTTGAATTGCAACATAATAGGATTCAAGTTCGTACGTTCAATTTAATTGAATCTAGAACGATGCGCGATTTAAACCCTTCCGATATTGATCAACTTGTATCTGTTCGGGGAATGATTATTCGTACAAGTCAAGTCATCCCTGATTTGAAACAAGCATTTTTTCGTTGCATGGTGTGCCGAGCAACAACAGAAGTTATGATTGACCGTGGAAGAATTGAAGAGCCTACGTCTTGCACAAATTGTGGTACCAGATTATGCATGCAACTAGTACATAATCGTTGTTGGTTTACTGATAAGCAATTAGTGAAATTGCAAGAATCCCCAGAAGCAATACCAGAAGGTGAAACGCCGACTACGATGTCATTATATGCATTTGATGATTTAGTTGATGTTGGGAAACCTGGTGATAGGGTTGAAGTCACTGGAATTTATCGCGCAGTTCCTATACGCCCAAATCCAAAACGAAGGACGGTAAAAGCGGTATATCGTACTTATATTGATGTCATACATTTTCGTAAAACGAAAAAAGGCCAATTAACGACGGAAAATGCGAATGCGGATCCAAATAGTGAATATCACACTACCTTTGCGGAAGGTGATGAAGTAGAAGTAGTAACTGAAGCAAGGAGAAGGAAATTAGCTGAGTTATCAAAAGATCCAGAAATATATAATAAACTTTCACATGCATTAGCACCTTCCGTATGGGAAATGGACGATGTGAAAAAAGGTATCTTATTGATGTTGTTTGGTGGTACAAATAAAGTTTTGCCAAATAAAAAATTGAGAGGTGAAATCAATATTTTATTATGTGGAGATCCAGGTACTAGTAAATCGCAATTACTTGGATACGTCCATAAAATTGCACCGCGTGGGATGTATACAAGTGGTAAAGGTAGCAGTGCAGTAGGTTTAACTGCATATATTTCGAAAGATCCTGAAACGAAAGAGTTAACGTTGGAAAGTGGTGCATTAGTATTAAGTGATCGTGGTGTATGTTGCATTGATGAATTTGATAAAATGTCAGATACGACTAGGGCAATCTTACACGAAGCAATGGAGCAACAAACGGTTTCAATTGCGAAAGCAGGTATTATTGCTACATTAAATGCACGTACGTCCGTATTGGCATCTGCAAATCCAGTAGAATCGCGTTATAATCCAAATTTATCCGTGATTGAAAATATACGTTTGACCCCAACATTATTATCTCGATTTGATTTAATATATTTAGTATTGGATAAACCAAATGCAGAAACAGATCGACGATTAGCGCGACATTTAGTAAATTTATATTATGATGTGCCAACTACGCGTCAACCAGAATTGAAAAAGAAAGAATTAGCGGAATATATTAGTTATGCTAGAGAAAACATACATCCTAAACTGACAAATGAAGCCGGCGATGCATTGGTGGAAGGATATGTCGATATGAGACGATTAGGAATTAATCACCAAACAGCTAAAAAAGTTATTACATCAACACCACGGCAATTGGAATCGTTGATTCGTTTATCAGAGGCACATGCACGTTTACATTTTTCTGATGTTGTAACACGTAGAGATGTTGAGGAAGCAATACGTTTGATGAATGTTGCAACACATAAAGCAGCGACTGATCCACGTACTGGTGCAATTGATATGGATATGATTACAACAGGTAGAACAGCGTTGGGACGACAAGAACAAGTTGCATTAGCAAAAGAATTGCAAAATATGTTATATGCATATCGTGGAGCACATTTAACCTTTTTTGAAATACAACAACAAATGGAACAGCAAAGTGATCGAGAAATACAAGATAATGATTTAGAAGAAGCCATTGGCATGTTAGTTGATGAAAATATTATGACGTATGTAAATATGACAAAGAAATATAGGATTGCAAGTAATTTTTCATAAAATTAAAAGTACGACGGAAACATGTATATAATTTATATAAATATTAAAAGGATCAATATGGATGATAAATATGATATAATTATTTATTGAAAAAGGTTTTTTTAAATAACATATTACATACTTCGTACTAATGATGTTTAATATATTATATATATTTACACGAGAAGTGTAAAATTATTATAACTTACGAGGCGTTCGTAGATTTTAACCATCAATTATAATATTTAAATATGAAAGTATGATATCATATCATATACATATATATATGATATGATATAATATGATGATTTTCATTATTTTACTGAATCGTGTACGACGCGTATGTTATTTTAACACACGATTATTTATAATATATAATATATGAACCGTATATTAGTTGCTTTTGGTGCCTTATCCAACAGTTTTTTTTCTACGCTTACTAAGATTTTCCCTTTGCGCTTTTGCTGCTTTAGCTCTTTCGGCTGCTACAATTTCTGCAAGTTGTCTTCCCAAATCATCTGCTGGTACCAAAGCAAAAGGATTATTTACATCAGCCATAATTTTATGATATATGATACATAGATATATGTGTGTGTGTGCGTGTGTGTGTGTATGTATGTATAAAATGTACTATGATGTGGTATGGTACGATATGATATGATATGTTTTGTTTTTTTCTTTGTTGTTGTTTGTTTGTTTTATCTTCTCTATTTATATTTTTTCAAAGAGAATGTAAATATATTTATATCTTCAACATATTTTTTCCATTGTGTGTAGTTATAAAAAAAATTGATTCCTTTTATTTTCAATAATGTGCTAAATCAAGAAGAATCAAGAATCACAAAAGAATCAAAATAAAAAATGAAGAATTATAATAATAAACTAAAACAGAGACATAGATAGATAGAGAGATAGATAGAGAATGACATATAAGAAAATACATTCAAAGATGAAGATAACTTTCACCAGCAAAGCCGATAGGGCGAAACGAAAAGAAATAGAAAAAGAAAAGAAAAAGAAAGAAGAAGATGAAAGAAGAAAAAGAAGAAAGTTAAAAAATAAACAAAGACTTTCTTCTAATTATAATAATAATAATGGCAGCAGCGGCAATAATAATAATAATAATAATGGCAGCAGCAGCAGCAGCAGCAATAATAATAATAACAATCACAAGAACAATACCATCAAAAGTAATAATCGTAAAAAAAAAAAGAAGAAAAAGAACTTTTTCGACTGGGATGATACTGAAGATACAACCCAAG
>LT649721.1:0-15207 GCA_900128395.1 Stramenopiles sp. TOSAG23-2
ACGTTAGGGTATGGAAAATACCAAAAAAAGCTCCATATAGCGAGTACACAGCATGGTATAATGGCACATAAGATAGTTCAACAGCTTTAATACAATACGATTTTTTTCTTTATAATTTTATTTTACTACACCCGTAAGTACAAAGTGATAGGAAACATGGAAAAACTGCCAAATGGCACAGTATCACAACTCTGTATAGGTGCAATTTTCCACCAGGCGGGCTGGGCGGGCTGGGCGGGCTGGGCGGGCAGGGGGTATTCCTATAGTAGTCTAGCTATTCGATTTTGCTGATAAAAGATAAAAGATAAAAGTGAGTCCGATTTTTAACCTTAAAATATAGAAGGTGAATAGCATTACGTCATTTAGGGCGTAATAGCACTACGAAGGTACATTAAAAATATCGATATAGTAAGGCTTATACTTGGTAGATTACATAATATTTAAGGATATTCGATTCCATCCCAAAGACCATAAAAATGATAATATAGAACCAATGTGAAAATGAATGACCAAAGACAAATGAGAGAATCGAGTAATAAAATCTATTTATAATCTATGTTTATTTGGGAAAATTATAAAAATTATTAAGATTACACAGTACAGGTAGAGATCGAGTAAGAAAGCCTTAACGTATTCTCCCCCCTTTTTTTACGGTTAATCCTATTGGGAAATTTTTATTAATTATTTATAAGTAGTTGTACATGTGTGTGTGATGAACAATATTTTAATGATATAAATAACACTACACAGAATTGAAAAAAGTTCAAACAACATCTCTCCAATATACCTTAATAAATCCACCGACAACTCTCGTCTTCCCAATTCTACCAATAGGTTAAACTTAAACACAAAAAAACACTTCGTTTTTTTCGCGTGCTATAACCATCATAAATCTTTTACTGGATCTAAATTGAATTTCATCCTAATAAAACCTATTAGTATGGGAATATCATATGTTTAATTTTTTAAAACCAAGAGTGCGATTGGAGAGAAGTTTGATGCTATTTTCATGCTATTTTACATAACATCCAAACTCAGTCACCATCAGTTTGTATATCTTGTGTGCCATTTTCTGCGATTGTATCAAAATGGATATTCAATAAACATATACATTATAAATTCTATAATATAATTATACTTCTTACTATACTACATAACACACATCATCATAATATTAAATTATACCATTCTTCTGCTATTTAGAGTATATAGGAGTACCTATTAACTATTAACATTATTTGATAGCAAATAATTATACTATTCTTACGATTTATTCTCGAATAATTTCAATAATGGATAAACAGTTCAAATATTTAATGTATTCTGGTGTAAAATTTGCAAAAAAAACACAAAAAAACTCTAGTAAAAAGATAATTGAACGTAAGCAATGCGTGCAAACCGTCTAAATATACAGGAATACATTTCAATAATAATAATATTACCATCCTCGCCTTCCTTCCCGTCGTAGGAATTTATTATATATAATAATTTGAAGAATTACAGGTATAAGAAATTCTTAATACCTAAGATTCAAATAAATATATAAAAAAGTTAATTATTTTTTTTATAATTAACTGTGTAAATTTTGTATATTATATATAAGTTAGTTCCGGTTTATTCAGAATATAAATTAAAATAATAAATATAGACAAAGGATATACGGTATAAATATGGTGAAAAAAAGACGATTGAATGAATCAAATTTACCTGCTAAAAAAAGAGCTTTAATTAGTAGGAGGGATTCAGATGATTTCGGTTCAACAAATGATGATGATAACAATAATAATGATAATAATAGTAACAATAACTCCAATAGCGATAGTCCACCAAATGGGCGAGCATTGATTTCACAACGTGTCTCCGTATTATGGGATGATGATGGGAAATGGTATAGCGGTATTATTACAGATTTTCGCAACGCTCATGGTAAGCGGGAACATCAAATTGTATATGATGTTGATAATGGCGCTGTGATGCGCTCTGTACCACAAGCGCAAGGACTTTTAGCCAACGGGACTACAACCCACGAATGGCTAGTTTTTGAACCCGAAGCAAACTCGAAAGAACCAAAAATAACGTGGAGATTAATCCAAGACGATTCAGTTTCTGATAATGGCAACAAAGATAATGCCAGCAGTAGAGGTGGAAGAAAAGGTCCTGGGCCAAATGCAAAAGGGTCCAGTGAACCACCACCTAATAGTAGTGATGGTACAAATGCAAATAGTAGATTAGGAAATATGAATAATAATATGGATAATAATAATATGGATAATAATAATAATAATAATAATATGGATAATAATAATGATAAGGATAACAATAATAATAGTAATAATAGCGGCAGTATGAATAGATCTGGCATTGATGAAAGTAGCAGCAGCATCAGTAGCTTAAATTCTTCGCAAGTTGATGGAAAACCTCGTCTACTTAGTAAAGGACTAATTGGGGCGGGTCTGCAAGATTTCGACGACACATTTATGGATGTAGATAATAGCTTCACTGCCTTAGAGGATATGGGAGGAAATGATAATGAATTTGCAAGCCTAATTGATGAAATTGAAGGGGGTAAGCCCACAAGTACGAATAAGAACAATCTAAGTGGTAGCAGTGCTATGGGACAACGGCAAACATCAAGGCGCGATTTAGATAATGGTGGAAATGGTACAGAGCAATGGGGAAGTTTATTTTTACCTTTTGATGTTCAGCAAGATGAGGAAGAGAATAGCATGCCTGATGCGGCTGGATTTGGTGGTAGTTTTAACCATATTTTTGAAGACAATTATAGTAATTCAGACAAAGATGATGAAGATGATAATGATAGTGAGGAATATGATGAGTTTGAATCAACAGCAGCGAATGCTGCACAAAGCAACAAAGGGAATTTGGATTGGAGAGATGCCCAAGCCAGTAAAGGCAAAGGGAACGATTCAAAAAATAAACGAAAATCAAAAAAAGGCAGTTATGGATCAAGTAATGATAAATCTTCATCATCTACTTCTAGTGGCACAGGAACCACTTCAAACAACAGCAGCAGCAGCAGTAATAATAATAACGATAATAATAGTAGTAGTAGCGTACCCACGTCAACTGGAAGTAGTGGTAGACCATCGAAAAAAGCACGATCAACGCCAAAAGAACCAGATCATTTCACCTTGACCAGTAAAGAAATGAGTATTTTATGGTTAAAAGAACATGGTTTGAAAAAGCCTATTGTCGTAACCGATGCAAAAGGTCTTGATTTTAAACTTCCTGATCCAAATATGTCGGTATCAGAATTTTGTAAAAAGCTTGGAAGCAATATTATGATGTCCAGCTTGCGTGTAAAGGCACAAAGCGAGATTACAGTCAAAATGGAAGATTGGGCACAACATTTTGCTATAAAGAACAGACCGAAGAATGACCCATCCGAGTTAAGGGTCCCAACTTTAGTAATAGGTGATAGCGAGCTCGGAGAGGACGTTGATATACCAAATGTTTTAAAAGCCTTTGATTGGATGTATATGTGTTTAAAAATAGGAAATGATCAAGTCAATGAAGAATGCGATGGAATTATGAATATTGGTGAGACACCTGGATTAAATAAAAACTGGGATGCTAGAAGACATGTAATATCTGCAAATAAAGACAAACCAGAGACGTATATGGAAAATCTGAATTTATTAAAAGGTGAAGGAGATGACAACGATATCTTTAGTAGTAGTAGTAGTAGTAGTACGACAATTACCACCACCACAACAACTACGACTACTACTACAACTGAAATAGACAATAATTTAATTGGTAGCATGTTAGTAAATCCAGGGATTGATAGCGAGAAAAACACTACAACAGATAATGTAAAACAAACAAATAGTATAGATCTATTAAAAATAGATACTGGAAGTAGTAATCTCTCGTGGATTTCAGGAAAAAATACAACGCCAACTTCATCAACTGATGCCTTAAACAATAATGCAAAACTGGCAAAGAACGCTGCTGGAAATAAGAAAAAACCCGAACTTGGTAATGGCGAAGGTGATGAAAATGGACCTGGAAAACCTGAACTAATCTTTCCATATAAGCCAACCATTTTGTGCCAAATGCGTACTGAAGGTACGTATAGCGATTTTCACATAGAGGACAAAGGCGGTGCGGCATGGTATTATGCTCATCAAGGCGAGACGTGGATATATTTCATACCTCCATCCAGAGAAAATTTGAAAAAATATGAAGGTTGGTTTACATCTGAGAATCAAACAGAAGTTTTCTTTGGTGATTTAGTATCCGATTGCTTTAAACTGAAACTGGATAAAGGCAATTTAGTGATTATACCAAGTGGATGGATACATGCGATGTACGCGCGTACAAATTCCATATTGATCGGTGGCAATTTTGCAAATACGTTGAGCTTAACAACGCAATTAAGAGTCCATGCAATTGAAACATCGTGTGGACTGTCACCACCTAATTTTAAAAATATTTTTTGGTACATAGGATTATATTACAAAACAGCTTTAGGTGAATGTGCAATTCGTAAGCGTCAATTTAGGCGTAGGCGAGGACAAATCGAGCGGGAAGGAACAAAATTAAGTAAGATTAAAGACTTGCGCGCGAAATTGAAATTAGACCATACAGTAAAATTAAAGCGGGCACGTGTAGTAGCGGAGCAAAAGACTAAAATATTAATTGGTATGGGCGGAAAACCATCCGAGCCAAAACCATTACCACCATTAGGAAAAGGCAAAGGGAAAGGTCGTGGGGCGAAAGGTAAAGGAAAAGGGGCAAAAGGAAAGAAAGGCGCTGTAAAAGGTGGAACAGAAATCGTAGAACCTGAAATACCCAAACCAATTCTTCCACCAAAAATCTTAACGCCGTTGGAAAAAGCACTGAAAGAAGCGGATGATGCAATCGCTCACAGAGATAGTTTACAACGTGAGATTGATGATGCGGAAGAGCAACATAAAACGGCTATGGAAAGGGAAACCGAATTAAAGAAGAAGCAAGCAGTTGAATTGCAAGAGATGCAACGTGGGCAGTTGTCTATCAATGAATTGCGGGAATTGATGAAGATGGAGCAATATTTACGTGATACGATGGGCCCAGAGCATGCGTGGAAAGTTATTCATCCTCCTCCACAACCAACACCCGAGGATGACCAGTTAAGTGCAGCAAATGCATCAAAATTAAAAAGTGATATACGCCGTGCAAATGAGGCAAGAGCTGCTGGTATTGCTGCTGGAACAGACGGAATGGAAGGCATACATGCTGGCGAAAGTGATACTACCTTTATAAAATTTCATCACAGGCCACTTCCAAAAGAAGTTAGACTAGATAAATACAACGACGCGATACCATCGGTAATCAAAAACCCATTGCTATTGCTAGATGAACTCGATCGATTGTTTTGGTTCCAACGTGCTCATGCATGTGCAAAAGGTGGTATTCCATGTTATGCAGAAGATTTTGCTGAATTAGATGATGATGACGCAATTGCAAAAAAATATGATCCTAAAAATCCCAAATATTCGTTCCTTTGGGATAAACTTGGTCGCCCACCAGGCATCGGTAAGCGTGGTGTTGATATGAAAAATTTATGTAAATGCCATTTGAAAAAATGCTTAGTCTGCCGAAACTGCGAGAAACGCCATTGTTGGTGTCCAGGCGGGCCATTGGATCCACATGCACCACCAGTGCCTAAGAAAAAGCCGAAACCAAAGAAAAAACCACCGCCAGTGGTTAAACCTCCACCTGCACCAAAACCACTAAGAAAAGGCCCTGTTCTAATAAAAACACCAAAACCAAAATTGACAACAGAGCAAGAGCAAGCATTGGTGAGAATGAAATGGAGACGTAGATTGGCGTTGGATACTGTTAAAGGTACAGCCGCTGCGAAAGAAGCAGAGGATATGGCTAAATGGGTTAAAGATGAGGATGGTAATATGCGATTTGAAGGGCTTGAGGGCGCTGCGTTGGCACCAGTTGTAATGCCACCTATTATTGCTAGTAGTAGTAGTTCTAATTCTACAAAAAATGTTGCAAAACACACATCTAAAGCAGTAAAAGCAGCAAAAAAAACTTCAAAAAGCAAAATTCATTTAAATTCTCTTTCTGCATCCGATTTAAAGAAAATTGCACATCGTGCGTCTTGTCATCGCTGTGGTAATTTGCGTAAAAAAACAATGAAATGCGATCGATGTCCACACGTATTTTGTCAAAAATGTGGCGAAAAGATGATTGAAGAGCATGGAGACAAGACATTTAAAGATGGCTGCCCAGTTTGTAATGAACTTTGTTGTTGTGGTGTAAATCGTAGTGTCAATTGTGTCAGAAAATTCCATTGTTACAAAAAATGTCCTGCAATGAAAAAATTAGGACGCCGCGGTGCGAAAGCCGGTGCAAAAGCCGGTGCAAAAGCCGGTGCGAAAGCCGGTGCGAAAGGCGATAAAAGCGGCTCTAAAGATTCAAATGACGCAAAGAAAAAGCAAACGGACGTAAAAGGTAGCTCTAAAGGTGCAAATGACGGTAAGAAAAAACAGTCGGATTTAGAAAAATTGAAAAAAGCTATTGCTGAGGAAGATAGAAGAAAAGCTGCGGAAGCGGAAGCAAAAGCAAAAGCAAAAGCAGCTGCTGCAAGAGAAGCTGTTATAAGAAGAGAAGCTGTTATAAGAAGAGAAGCTGTTATAAGAAGAGAAGCTATTGCGAAAGAAGCAGCCGATAAAGAAGCTGCCGATAAAGAAGCGGCCGATAAAGAAGCAGCCGATAAAGAAGCTGCCGATAAAGAAGCGGCCGATAAAGAAGCAGCCGATAAAGAAGCTCTCTCTTCAACAACAACAAAGAACGATGCTACTAAAGCAACCCCAGTTCCTACAGTTTCAAGTTGAACTAAATGAGGGCGTACGATCGTACATTATCACAATAATACATGTAATGATTACAAAGCTTCGTATACTACGCTTAAATACGGCCGCGGATTAAAAAAACATTTTTGTAAAAACGTACGAGTATTATTTTATGTGTGTGTGGTGCGCGTGTGTTTAAATGTTTTAAATATATATATATAAAATTTAAAAAAAAATGTATGATGCATACACTCCGTATTTTTTGAAAAATTATAAAATCTTTGATTATGCATATTTTTTCTCTTGTGCCTACGCCGATAAAGAAGCTCTCTCTTCAACAACAACAAAGAACGATGCTACTAAAGCAACCCCAGTTCCTACAGTTTCAAGTTGCTCTGCTTCTTCCATCATTTGTTTTTGTTTTAATGATTCGATGAGTTCACGATGCTTTCTTTCCGCATCTTCTTTCTCTTTTGCTATCATTGCAGCTTCATATCGTCTTTTTCTCTCTGTTGCATCTAGATAAAATGCATCAGTATCAGCCACATGTTTCATCAATGATTTAATATCATCTGAATTGCAATCTTTCAATTGATCATAATTACCAACAATAACTAATAAATCCTTTGCCCTGGTTAAAGATACATTTAACCTTCGCGCATCTGATAAAAAACCAACTGACTTTTGTGTACGAACAAAGCTTAATATGATTACATCCGCTTCTGATCCTTGAAATGCATCTACGGTGATTACTAGTCTTCTTGCATCTCCATAACTATATCCTTTTTTTCTATGTAATTTATTCCGTATTAAATTCACTTGAGCACTATAATATGTTATAACTTTGACTTGAATATTCTTATTTAATTTTTGTATTTCTGACATAATTTGAATGACACGTTCTGCTTCTTCTTCATTTTTATGACTGCCAGTATGATCTCTCACTTCTTTTCCTTTGTTGCAATTGAAAAATGTTAAAGGTTGATATCCATCTGGAAATTTCCAATTTCTTTTTTTATCTACAACAGAATTTGCATTACGTAATAAATTATTGTAATATTGTTTAGATGGCCATTTAGATATTTTTGGATGCATGCGATATTGCGTATCTAACATATGATACTTTGCATCTCGTATATCCATTAATCGTGACATAAGACTACGATCAAACTTCTTGCTTATTGCATTCTGTGATTGTACAATTGCTGATAATTGCCTCGGGTCACCGACTAAAATGATTTTAGTCGGTCGTAAAGACATTGCAATCAATGTCTCTACTTCCAACGCTTGAGATGCTTCATCACAAATTAAAATATCAACTTTTCTAGTTTGTCGTATAGAATGCCGACCACAACACGCTAACGTTAAAAATAAAAATTGCGTTGAGTTTAAAAGAATACCTTCAATATTTTGTTCATCCCCCAAAACATCTTCTAACGTATTTTCCATACTACACATTAAAATATGTACATCTTGTGGCAAGGAACTGATTTTATAATTTCTCATTGGATTACAGTTCGATTTATCTTTTATAAAATCTTCTAACTTTTTCAAAATAGATTGAAACACATGTACTTGATTATCTAATTTTACAATTTGTATACCAATATCAAAGAATTTTTTACCTTTACTAGAGATTTCAAGTACTTTTTGTAATAATTTTTCTTCATCAAGATTCTCTTGTAATGATATATCTTCCAACTCTTCAGTAAGTTTTTGTAACTGTTGATATTGTTCTCGAAACTTCTTTGATGCATAATGAACAAAAAATTCTTGTAAATTTTTAGGAATACTTTCATCCACTCCAATTAATGAAATATTTAATTTTGACCGTTCATTCCCTTTAAACTTGTTTACAAATTGTTCCATAGCAACATGAACAGCTTTATTTGTACTTGCACAAATACCAACACGAAGGCCTGACTTGTACAACTGCTCCAATAAAACACTAATGGTATAGGTTTTCCCTGTTCCTGGTGGACCTTGCAGTAGAACTAATGAATTCGCTTTATCTAACCCAAAGTTAACAGCAGAATTTTGAGAGGTATTTAATGTTGCAAAATGCAACTCATCATCATTATCTTCATCATCTGAATCGTCATCATTATCACTCATGAGAATGAGATTTATAGTCTTACCATTATTATTGCTGTTGTTATTTACAGAGGCTTCTACTTCATTGTTTCGATTATTATTTTGTTCCTTTTTACCACTTTCTGTTTTTATAAAAACAACTTCTGCTTCATCATCGTCGCTATCGTCAAATTTAGTATGAACACCATTCCTCCAGCCTAAAATTTGATTGGTATATTTACCTAAACTTGGAGCATGACGACAAACATCATTCATTCGTTTTAAGTTTAAAACAGATGTTATCGGTTCAAAATAAACAGGAGTTCCTTGAAAATTGAAGTTTTTATCTTCAAAAAAATAATATGCACATTCACATGATTCAAATGTCAATTTATGCCTTCCATTTCTTTCATCACCGGAACATGCTGCTAAAAACATTTTATTATTGCAATGTATCAGTACAATACATTGTGCACGTGCTGTATCTTTATACAATCGATCATCATTGTTTGGTACATGAGTTATCTTGAATATCAAATTTACCTTTGTAGGAATTGTTTTCCTATGATCTTTTAAATTGTTTCCAAAAGAAGAAGATCCACCATTGTTGTTGTTGTTATTATTATTATGATTACCATACGATGGAAAATATCTTCCTTCAATTGTTTTCCTTTGAAAACGTTTTCGTTGATTGCTTGAATAAAAACGATTGTTGTTGTTGTTATTATTATTATTGTTATTGTTTTTTCTTTTATTTCCCCATCTATTTTTATTATTATTATTTCCCCAACCATTATTATTATTATTATTATTATTTCCCCATCCAGTCTTGTTATTATTTCCCCATCCATTGTTGTTGTTGTTATTTTTGTTATCGTTGGAAGAATGATGATTATTATCATTATTATTAACATGAGCACTTCCACCATCATTTCCATCTTCAAAAAAAGGACTTTCCTCAAGTTTTTTTTTGACTAAATAACATGCTTCATGTAAAGTAAAACGTAGATGAAGTTTATAATATTCTGAAACACTCAAAAATTGTTCTGGAATCGTTGGACATTGTGGTATTTCAAGTGTTTTTAAATTACAAATGCATGTCCGTCTGTTCATATATTCCTTATTTTTCGCTACATTTCCACTTAATGCTTTATGACTTGTCAATACATTTGTAATTTCACTAAAAAAGGTACCTCCTTTTTTCACTTTATTCCGTTTTGATCTTCCCCCACCATGATGATAATGATTATTATTATTACGATCTGATAAGCGTTTCATGATGACATGAAAATGTAAACCACCATCACCGCAACCCTTTACCATTTCTATCCTCCGATCTCGCGAAGAATGTATACAAAGTATTATATTAATTAGCAAAATTCAATTTTAATAATTTATTAATAAATTTTAATTTTTTTTTTTTTTATTATTTTTTTTTTTTTTGTCGTCGTCGAAACCTGGTTGTTTAAGGTATTTGGGGACCAATCCACAATGTAAATGTACACTCATACAAATGCTATTTCTATGTTGTTTTTGCCATAGCTCGCCCGAAATCCAACGAGCAAGGGGCTGTAGTGGTAGCATATGGTGTCATTGCATCATTTATTTTTTAAGTCATTTGTCGTCTGTTTTGTGCCTGTACATACAGTACAATACAGTAGCTACTAGTACGTAAGCCTTGTACCTTGTAATCTTGTAATCTGTAATTCCCCTTAAAATAAAGCTTAAAAATTAAAAAATTAAAAATGGGAAAACAACAGGAAACACACAGAGGAAATAAAACGTTTGATAGGAGGAGATAGGAGCGTAGAATACAATTTAGCAGTATAGCATATACACAGCATTAAATTAGGTACAGATCTCGCCTCTCTCTAGCGATACGTTACAAAAAAGTTACAACATTTTATAAATGCATCTAGGCAAAGCATTTAATATATATTGTGTAGAGAGGAGGGAGTGTGTATAAGAAAGAAATATATTGATATCAACAAAATATAAAAAATAATACCACGTCAACTAAATGCTATAATACATACATACGTATACATACATACATATATATATATAGATAGATATAATTAGTACGAACGGGAGAAAAAAAAGTTACAGGGAAAAAAAAAAAAGCATGGACGGTGTAAATATCAGCTTTAATATGTTGGAATTGGTGAATGATGAAGAGGAGGAAGGAATGGTTCACCATAACCGCAGTCAAACGGGCGTGAAATATGTATCAAATGATAATAATAGTAACAATAATAATGTAAATAATTATGATAATAATAACAATGGACCAGAACAAGGATCAATAGATAATGATCATAATAATGATAATAATAATAATAATAATAATAATAATAGTATAAATGTTGTTGATAGTAGGGAACTGTTAGAGTTTGATAATAGTAAAAGTGCAAGTCGTACTCAAAATGGTTCTATGATAATACCATCCGTGAAATCACACGTTTTACGAAAACCAAAAAATGGTGGTTCAAGAGTAAACTTATACGGAAACGGCTCGAATGATTGGTCTGCTTTTAAAAAACGCGCCGAAAGCCTGTTGCTAGGGGAAGAGGAAGAACGCTTTGCAAAGGATGGCGCAATTTTTGATTTAACCGAAATTAATGATAAAGGTCGACGATATAATAATAATAACAACAACAACAACGTAGAAGGTGGAAGTCAACTTGACAATAACAATATGAACCAAAAAGATAATTTTTTCGATGAAGAACTGGAAGATATTATGAAACCACCACCACCATTAGGATCTTTGTCAAGAATGGGGCGTGGAATGTCACAAAAAAAAAGAAAAAGTGGAAAAGACAATAGGAAAAATAGAAATAAATCATTAGATCAAATAAAAAATGTCAAAGTTGGTAGGAAAGGTGGTACAGCAGCAAAAATTAGGGAAATGGACGTTGTAAAATTTATTTGTATGCGGGAATCTTTAGTTGCTCGTTTAAAAGCTGTGACCAGATCATTACGTACGATGGCTCAAAAAATTCGTATGTCACGAATTCAAGAAGGTGATCCATTGGATATAAAAATGGAATCAAAATTATTGAGCCAGCAAGAGCTATTTAAGGAATTAGTTTCAAGTTTACGTAAAGCATCAGTTGCAGTTGTTGAAAGTGTCCAAGAGTGGAGAAAAACAATTAAAATGGAGGAAAAATCAAGGGGCGAATCTATATATTCAGTCGTGACATTTGAATGGCAAAAAATGAATTATTTAATTAAAATGAATCGTGATTTAATCTTTTTAAGAATGAAAAAAAATGTAAATATATTAAATACTGCAAAATTTAAAAGTATGACAGGAAAAGAACGCGTAATAGAATTACGAAAAGATGATCCTCGAGATACAATAGCTTTGTGGTGTGGATTAGATCCATTAACAAATCCTTTACTAATGTTACCACCTGGTCATAGTATTGTACAACGATTAAAAGAGGAAAAAGATATATGGGAAGTAGAACTAAATCAAGCGTTGCATGATGAGGCAGAAGAGATCGCAGCAGAATATATGAAACAACGAGCAAAGGCACAGCAAAAGTTTGGGGGTGGAAGAGGTGTTTTAACAGTTGATGATGATGATGACGAAGAAGAAAAAGTAGTGGATCCTAACAACAACGATAACAATGGCGAAGAAGAGGGAATGGAGACTAAAGGTGATGGTGCATTAGAATTAGAAAATGATCCCTTGTTAGAAGAAGATTCTGAATTAGACGCGGAAGGACATCATATCCATCCTATTGAAGAGAGAGAACCGTGGAGATGGTTTGCGTTAGAATTAGCACCAAATGAAGTTTCATTGATTCCAGCAGTTGATCAAAGGATTTATGATCGTGTCATTAGTGCACATAATGTAATATTAAATGAACGAAATATTGAAGCTCAAGTACAAAATCAAAGGCGCAAGTTAATGGAAATAGATGATACATATGATGCAATTACATCCATTGCTGATAATGGGGGGGTAAACAATATCTTGCAATATGTCAGGGAAGAACCACCTGCTGGTAAAAACGCAGGGAAGGAACTGCAATCTCGACAACAAGAAAGAAATTTACGCAAACTCATACCAGGAATGGCAAAACCTATTAACCCGGATAACATTGATGATCCGCAGCCATCAGCTCCAGCAATGAAGCCAAATCGATCAAAGATGATCGAACGTTTAAACGAATTAATAGAAGACGAAGGTGTATTGCACACTGGTTATGATCAAGAAAACAGTTCGATATTTGGATCCTCATTAAAACGGCGTAGTGGTATGACGGAATCACGACGATATGTAAGATGGCAAGCTCGAGCAGCTAGGAAGATACAAGCCCGTGTACGTGGTATGCTTGCAAGAAAAGTTGGCGGTCGCGTTGACTTATTGAATATTAAAAGAAGTGAAAAACGTAATAAAAGTGCCATTGATATACAGCGAATTGCACGTGGCATGCTTGGAAGATTGTATTTTGAAGAATACCGGATTGCAAATACAAGACAAATGACTGATGAGGAAGCTGCTGTTAAGGTTCAAGCTGGTTTACGTGCAATGTGGGCCCGCAAGTATGTTGATGTTATACGTACATACGAGAAAACGATGAAAATGATGGCCGAGGAAGAAGAGAAAAAAGAGGAAGAAAGACGAAAGCAAGAAAGGGCAAGAATGTTTGGTGGATTATTGACCGTAGATGATACTAGTGATAGTATGGCAAATGGAATGGATACGGGTCCCAGTTTAAACAGTAATAATAATTTTAATAATGAATTAGGAATGCTTAATGAAGAGTCAAATGAGGAACAAGCAACTTTTTCTAGCACCGATGGTCCAAATGGAAGTGATTATCTAGATGATGATGATGCCGAAGGACAAATACAAGAACACATTTACTCACCTGATGAGTTCGATCAAATGGATGCTGCTGTTACGATCCAAGCACAAGTCCGTGGTTTTGTTGAGCGTAAACGTGGTATAATAATGGAATCTAGGAAAAGCCAAGAAGAGTTAAATGTGCCCAAAGAATTCTTAGAAGAAACTGTAGAGGAAGAAAAAATAGCAAAGGCAGACGAAGAACAGCTTCAGCAACCTAGATTACTTTTAAGTGAAGAGAGTTGAGGGAAAGAGAGAGAGAGAGAAAATTACGAGAATTTTGTAATATTTTTTAATATTTAGAGGAAGAAAAAATAGCAAAGGCAGACGAAGAACAGCTTCAGCAACCTAGATTCTTTTAAGTGAAGAGAGTTGAGAGAAAGAGAGAGAGAGAGAAAATTACGAGAATTTTGTAATATTTTTTAATATTTTTTACGCCGTATAAGATTAAAAATTACAAAAGTATTTTTTTTATTTTACGAAGAGGAAGTAACTTTTTTTAAAAGATCTATGTGTTACGTATATATATTTTTTAATCACGATCGTACCCTAATAAAGAACGATCTACTATGCTTGTAGTTAATTTCACTGACGACATTTTTAATCACGATCGTACCCTAATAAAGAACGATCTACTATGCTTGTAGTTAATTTCAATGAAGACATTCGAGTTCCTTTCAAAGTAATTCGAGATTTAGGATTTTTACCGCCCCTTAATGGGGACAATCGTCTTCCACTTTTTGGAGACAACGATTTGGCCACTAATGTCGGTGTCGTTTTAATAAATGCTTGGTATCCAGGCTTTTTCGATTTTGTCTTTAATCCTGGACTCCCCCATTTATCGACTCTAATTGCGAGTTCAAACTCATCACCTTGTTGTGTCTTCAACCGTTTTTCTAAAACAGATACAAATTCTTTTCCAGTAGGAAGTTCGTCATCGATTGTCGTGATACATGTCCTATCAATATCTACATCATCGCGATCGTATACAATTGAAGTATTGGACACAGAAATTTCTCCATTTTGTCCGATTACACCTGATACTGCACTTGGCATTTTCATAATCCCACTTTGCAACATATGCAATGGTATGATACTTAATGATTCAAAATCTTCTCCAGTTTCAACAGGTGGAGGGGGCTTATCATCCCTGGGGGAGAATTTTCTCCGCCGTCTGGAACTGGTCTTATTATTGATAATTTCTCTTTCTGCCTTTTCATACTTTATGTTGTTATTATTGATAATTTCTCTTTGTGCCTTTTCATACCTGCCTAGACTTCTTCTTTTTGATTGTTTCTTTTGCATTATCAGGGGCTTATCATCCCTGGGGGAGAATTTTCTCCGCCGTCTGGAACTGGTCTTATTATTGATAATTTCTCTTTCTGCCTTTTCATACTTTATGTTGTTATTATTGATAATTTCTCTTTGTGCCTTTTCATACCTGCCTAGACT